>CM060947.1:216494456-216724270 GCA_030765055.1 Mantis religiosa | reverse complement strand
AATTAATGAATGAACCAGTCATATTTTTTAAACTTTATTTTACAGGTTAGGTAACAGATCTTCTACCCAAGCAACTATGTGCCTTATGCAACAATAAGGTAAATGTTTGCTATGGTTTTGCTGAGAGATGTATTAAGGCAGAAGAAAAGTTAAAGCACATGATGGAGCTGGACTTATCAAATGCTGAGAGAGACTCCAACATAGTGATCTCTAATTATGGGAACAATAACATTGACAGAAATGAACAAATGCCATTTAATGGCAAAATAACTAATGCAAAGATTGAAAATTACTGTTGTCCTTTATGTTCAGATGGCCATATGATGATAAGAAAGACAAATACTGCTACAAATAAAGTTCCTAAGATGCTCTCTGGTTATGATTTAAATGTAGAGTCATATTTAACACTTGTACAAGGTCATGATATGCTGAAGAAAGATAATCCAATAGAATCAAGCTTTGGAAATGGACTTGTACAAAATTCTGTTAATTTCAATGATAAAGTTAACATGCCCTCATGTCGCTTCTGTGCAGATTCCTGTCCAGACTGGAATTATCTTTTAAAACACTCAAGTTGTCACAAAAGTGATGGTTATTATCCATGTATTCTGTGCAACAGTGGTTTTGCATCTGAAGTTGAGATAGAGCAGCATTTAGAGACATTTCATTTTGATGTCCCAAAAGTACACTTACAAGACTCCTACACTTTCCAAGGAACTAACAATACTTTCCGTTGCAATGAATGCTTAAAAACATTTATCAGCAGAGAGAAATTTAATTTTCATTTACAATTTCACTGTGTGGCTAAACATTTTACTTGTGCACAATGTGGAGAGGAATTCTTGAATGAAGAGTTACTGTTCAAACATATAACAATGATGCATGGAGGCACAGATTCCTGCAACAAATGTGGCATAATATTTGTATCACGAGAAGAATGGAACAACCATCAGTGCCAAGTGGCTAAGCTTCCTTTCAGATGTAAAATCTGTGGTAAGGAATTTAATGACTCAATTTTACTCAGAAAACATAAAGCAACTCATTCACTGATTTTAGCTAAGCCTTTTGAATGCAATCACTGCGGTGCCAGCTTCTCCCGTATTTCCAAATTAAACTCCCATGTAGAAGAACTGCATGGTAAGCCAACAGTCTCACAGACATGCTATAAGTGCTCCAGTTGCTTTGCAGTGTTTCCTTCTTTAAACTTTGCTATACTTCACTGTGGGAAACATTCTATGATTGACAGAGATGTGAAGCAGGTAGAGGAAATACAAGTGAGCACACTCTACTGTTGTGAGTTTTGTGATGCATCATTCATAAGTATTGATCAATCAAAACAGCACAGAATAGTGCATGCTGGAGCATGCAGATATGCCTGCATTTTCTGTGACATGACATTTTATGAACACAATCTGATGAAGTCCCATAAAAAATATCACCTGGAATCTCACGCGGATGAACTGAGCTCATTCTCAATCCCCACCTGGTTTGTTTGTGAATGGTGTGACAAAACCTTTGCTACATGGAAAGGTCTTCAGATTCATTATAACAGCATGCACAGCTTTACAGCTACAGAAAACAACAAGCCAAAGGTTCACTTATGCGAAGACTGTGGAGAAAGTTTTAACAAACGTTCAGGTAACTGTTAATATTATTTTGTTTGCTTTAAGTTTAAAGGGAACCAGGAAGAACAAAAAGTTCATATTTGACAACTTTTATTTTTGCCAAAAATCAATCTTGTGATTGTTTCTTATTCAGAACATGTTGGATTTATTGTACTTGAAGCATTTATCCTTTTAAAAACCACATAAAAATTAAACTATGTCCTTCTGAAATTTTTAGTATACATTTAAGAGTGAAAGTAAATATTATTCTTTCAGGTTTTAAAATGTAAGCACAGAGTAGTCCAAGGATGGACTAGTAGATGATGAAGTTAATCAACAGTGGCGGCTCTTAGGGTAGTGCCTTCATTCCATAGCACTGCCTTAAAAAGGGGTGGAAATATGATTTTAGATTATTTGCATTCTCCTAATGCAATCATGCTTACTATAGTTCAAGATGCAGTGAAATATCTTGCTTATCCACAGAAAACCACAGAAGGTTAAGGAAGTCATTATAAGTTCTCAGTTTCAATACTGTTACGTTATTATTCTACTGATTCGTGCCATATGGAATCTGGGCCAAAATTACGTTTTTCTCCACATTAACTCAGGACTTTAGCGGGAAGTGGTGCAGTGAAGGGGTAGGAAAAATCTGTGACCATTTAGTTCTTGGTTTGCCTATCTTGGCAGCACATGCCAATCAGTAATACCAATGGTACTTACACAAAAAAACTAATATGATATATTGACAAATAAGCCACTTTTCAATAAAAATTTGCAGTATAAAAAAGGAGGCTCTTCTTTCTAATATGCGACACAGTGATTTTTTTCTAATTCCTTCACATGTTTTGATGTTTTTATATACAACCATTATTTTTAATATAATTTCTTTACTTTTAGTGTAATTTCGTGTTGGAGGGCATTCTTCTTATTATTAATTGTTTGTTTATTTACTTACTGCGTAACTTTTCAATAAAAATTTGCAGTATAAAAAAAGGAGGCTCTTCTTTCTAATATGCGACGCAGTGATTTTTTTCTAATTCCTTCACACTTTTTAATGTTTTTATATACAACCATGATTTTTAATATAATTTCTTTACTTTTAGTGCAATTTCGTGTCGGAGGGCATTCTTCTTATTATTGTTTGTTTATTTACTTACTGCGTAATGTAGCCATACTGAAGAATTCAGTGCAGCCAAACTATGCTTGTTTCTCTACTGAAAGCAATGCTGCCAATAGTCTTATTTGTCCCTAAATTACACTATCTAGCATACTAAATGTATGAGTTCGCGGACTGTGTTGGACTGGTTCGGCTACTGCCATGAAGTGTGCATGATGTCAAATGATACCATGTATACTGCAAGGGGGAAAATTGGTGGTCCCAGAGATGTCATTCAAATTGAAAAATCCAAAATTGAACGACGCAAGTTTCATTGTGGGCGCTGTATTTGCATCCCTCCTGTTGATAAGATAAGATAACATAAGATGCTTTATTGTCACATACGCTTACAAATAGTGAGTAAAAACTCAGTAAACAGGTGACTTGTCAACAGTAGAAAATTTAAAATAATAATAATGACAAAATAACAATAACACTAATAATATAAATACTAATAATAAAAATAATATAATTACTAATAATATCAATACAACTATATACAAATATTGTTATAATTATGACATGCCCTTGGAATAATATTGTCAGTATATTAGAATTACAAAATGACAAAAAATTTCATTATAACTCAATTTTATCATCCATATATTCAATAATCGAGTAGTAGGCTTTGTCCATTAGTAGGTTATTTATTGCTTTATTAAAGCATTTGAGGTTTTTCATTTCACGGATTCTTACAGGTAATTTATTATATATTTTTATTCCTGCATATTGTGGACATATCATCATCTGCACCTCATTCGTTTCCACATTGATCATTCCCAAGATCCAGTTGCCCTCTACGACGCGCCTATGTTGCCTATGTTTGGGGCATTTTTGCAGAGGTTGGCTAGAAGTTTTACATATCTTTCTCATGTTGGCTGCAACACCAGAACCAGCTGTTCGTCTGCTTGCGCATGCGTATACATGCACCTTTGGACTTAGAAAATATTCTTGCGTCGCACAAAAGAAAGTTTCTCCAAAAAGGGAAACTATGTTTTTATATTACATTCATCATTTCCTCTTGTTTATACTTAAAATTAAAATATTTTTTTTTCAATGTTACCTACATTGTACATAAGACTATTAAAAAGAAAATTTTGCTTCTATTGGGAATACTAAAAACACTTCAATGATGAGTACTGCGATGTGATATTTTATTTATCTAACACTAATAAAGTAAGATTTTTACTAACTAGCCCATTTTCTACATCATTAATACACACAGTAAAACTAAATAATGGGAAGACCTGATATGTACGTAAATATGCAACAAAAAAGTGATGCACATAAGAATTAAATAGACATTTGCATGAAAAATAAAAAGTTCTGTGAATGTAAACTTAAAAATGTTTCATTCTATTTTTTGTGCATTTTGTTAGTTGTGATAATCACTAGACAGAAAAAAAGATGTGGTGGATTTAGTTCATGTGTGTGGAAACATTAAGGTACTACAAGTGTATCTCAAATTGATATGCTGTTCGTAGCTTATTTGTAAATGTTATGGTAGCTTGATAGTTGCCTCGAAGTCTGCTAAACTTCTGAATGCGACCGATATGATTAGTTCTACTTTGTTATTGTAGGTGGCACTTATAAATAACAATAACCCATGGCATGGCAGCCCATATAGGGCCAAGGCCTGCCAACTCGACTGTTAGCCTCATGCCCACATATGCAAGGCAGAGGTAAGCGATCATCCAACCGCTACAGAGAGGAGATGTGGTCAGCATCTCGGCCCCCAGCTTGAAAGTTGGCTTCCTTGACCAGGGCTGCTTACCTATCGTAAGCTCCTCAATACCAAGGACTTAAAATCTGCAGCCCAGGGGTGGGAGCGATCCCGGGCTGCTTTCGTGGCAGGGAACCAATTCATGATCTCTTAGCCCACTACGTCATGGTGCAGGATTATGTGGCACTTAGTGCAGTGAAAATAAGTCACTTTTAATGCATAAAAAACAGTGAAGCAACAAATACTACATAAAATATAATTATTTGTCACAAACTTCACTTGACTTTCAAGAAAACTGATGAAATTTCCACATAATTCAAGAAACTTTACAAACTTCATTTATCTTTTAAGAAAATTGATGAAATTTCGTCAATTTTCATAAAGCATAAGTGAAGTTTGTGAAAAATAATTATATTCTATATAGTATAAGTCACTATTATTCAACCATTTCTTTTATTGAGTGTAGGCTATCTTCTATCCATTTGATAGAGAATGTTAATCATATATAGTATACTGGCTGAACATGGCAGATGTTCTCCTGCCAGTATATAACAGACAAATAATATTAATAGAGTATGTAATCATATTCACTACTGCTTGAGTTACAACAATGAATAATGATGAAAAGAAAATTTCTTGTAATTCTTTCATAGAGCCTGAATACATATTTTTGAATGCCACTGTTGATTCAAAATCCATATATGTTCATAATAAATCCCTTCAAGCTGTTGTTAAATAGTTATACATTTTTCAATTTCAAGTATGAAATGAAATCACACAAATATGTTCGTAATCAAACAAAGATTACTAAGAAACTCATACAATTGATTACCTCTGGCATACCTTTAGCAAAGAATAATGTCTCTCATCTTCCTCTTTGATGAATAAATAACAAAATTATTATAATCAATTTAAATAAATAACAATCCAATAAAACAAATTTAGAACAAAAAAATTATTTTCTAAACTAAAAAAATTTAAGCTATAGAGAGTAATCAAATAATGAATATACTATCAATATAAATTATCTATCTCTTCTCCAATATTTTAAAGTTTCTAGGTAACCACGGATCATAAATTTTAAGATATACTGTATAAAAAAAATAATATATTGAAGAAAATATGAAAAGCATTTTATTTTATGGTTTTGAATCTTACAAATATATTCTCCTTGCTCAAGTACATATATATACACAAATACCAATTATGTGGCAACAGTTTAAAGCTATAAAGCTGATATGCAACAGTGTCATATGGTGGCAAGATACAACAATGCGGATAGTGCAAAAGTCTTCTTTATGCTGAAATATCTACTAGTATTTTGAGGTATGATACAACAATGAGGATAGCACAAAAACCTTCTCCATGAAAATAAATATGCATACTTATTTGCATGATGACTGGTCAAATGGTTTTTGAGTTCAGCAATTTCATATATACAAACATCCATTTTTATATGTATAGATATACAAATCACTAAGTAATGCAGGCACTATGAATGCATTCAAGCTTCAGCCGCCACTGCTAATCCATACTCTCAAAATTCATTAAAATGTATGACATTTCTCAAAAGCTATGGAATGTAAACTTTCTATGCTCACATAGTCTGTAAAATACATGAATTATACATACTTTTGAGTAGGTGTAAAGATTTTAAAATACTGAGCACTTTATCTTAAAATTTTGGATCTAAAAACTGAAATATTGTTAGCAGCTCAATGCCTGTAGTTTAGAAGCATGAAACATGATGCCTTAATGTGTACTAAAAATTTCCAGCTTTTTTTAAGTAATTGCTTTCTCTCTCCCAATATTCTTTTATTTTACAGAAAACTGCTATTCACATAACATTTCACAGAGATAAAGTACCTTATATTAACATTATAGTATTTTTGTTAAATTTATCAATCATTTATACTCAGAGATTGCCCAGCTATATTACATTTTTTGGGTTTCTTGCATGTCTCAGTGATTTATACGATTTCTGGTTCCCTTATTATTAAATACAGGGAGGATAAGATCTTCCATTTTTTTTTTTAAGATGCTATGTATGTGTCTTTTATTACCATAATTAGTTTAAGTTCGTGAATGCTGTATCTCATTGTAAATACCATGTTTATTATTTTATTCCTTATCATTGTATATATTATTGTAAATATTTTTTGACATTGTCTATTTCTATACTTAACTCAACGACAATAAAACCTTATCTTCCATATAATAAATCCTAAAACAGTGCACAAATGAGTAGGGAGTGTAAAGGTTACTGTCACATTTTCCTTGGTAAAGGTGATCTCCTTTGCTTCCAGATTTATGATGGCACTCCTTTCTTAAGCTTTTTTTCATACAGTGGATTAATTTTTCAAACAATTATGATATTTAGAATCAACCAGGCCCTTCACTTAATAAAAGAGCATAATACTGTGCTTGTCAGTAAGTTTTATATTTAGTTTAGTTGGGAGATTTGCTTTTGATAAAGCAAAACAGAAAGAAAGATAATTATTTTATTGATGGTAATGTTGGATATTCTGCCAAAGGTTTCAGGGTGATACTATGATGGTTTCGTTTGCTGTAAGGGAGTAAAGTATCATATACACTTTCATCTTACAGGTTTTCCATTAATAAAACTATCTCTTCCTTGGCCAGGAGTCAAACGTGATTTCTTTATATGATGGACAGAAGTGCTTATCATACTAAAAGGAAAAATAGATAATATGTTATTGTATTTATTTGTTTAAATACTCTTATAGTAGTATAACACATTATTAACTAAAATATCTTTAGCCTTAAATATCTAATAAGTATTTGTATGCTAATATATTCCTTAATTTTACAGATTTACGTCGACACAAAATGAAGCTACATAAACCGCAGAACAGATTCCCATGTGAAGTATGTGGGAAGGTATTATTACATCAGTCAGGTTTAGTCATCCATCGACGGCAACATACTGGAGAGAGGCCCTTCATGTGTGATGTTTGTGGAAAAAGTTTCCCACAAGGTCCTGCTATGTATACTCACCGGCGGACTCACACACGTGACTACCCTTACCGTTGTGAAATCTGCTCACAGAGATTCAATAATAAGGGCGACTTAAACAATCATCGTCGCTCTAAGCACACCAAAGAACGTCCATTTCAATGTAATGTATGTCAAAAGTCATTCCTCACAAGTGGTGTATTCTATCAGCACAAACAACTGCATGCAGGTATTCGAAAATATAAATGTGACAAATGCGATAGAGCATTTAGCCGATGGAATGCTCTTAGCATCCATACGAAGTCTCATACAGGAGAGAAGCCTCATCATTGTCTTGTATGTGGACGTGGCTTTGCTCAGAAAGGTGATATGAAAAAGCACATGCGCTCGCAGCATAGGCCTAAACCATCATAAGTACGAAAGTACTTATTAATTTTTAGAGGAATCGTATTTATTACACATCTGCTTCACTTTCGTGAAGCAGATATGTAATAAATACGACTCCTCTAAAAATTAATAATTATTTCGCTTCACTGTGGTGTTCCAATACAGTTAAATCTCGATATACGAAAGTACTTATTTACTATAAGTACTAACAATAATATGCTACCTATTATTACTACTGATGAACAACATGTGAGCCAAATGAGCTTTTTTAATGTTATTGCTTATCATTTAATGTATTATGAAAGAGTAGTATCTGTCTCAAAAGAATCTTGACTTTCTCCAAATAATTTTAATGAGGTTTATAACCTTAAAAACAATATATTTTGCTGCTACCACATAAGAAACTGGTAAAATACAATAATTTAATATTTGGTACAAAATTGAATCGAGAATATATTGACACATATTCTCGATTCAATTTTGTACTAATTTGTGCTTCACTGTCCCTACGCTTCGTTCAAGTTTATACTTTGAATTTAATATTTGCTGAAATAGGGAAACTTACTAACTAAAAACTAAATATTTTGTTATTCATTTGGGATCAGACGCTTTGTATGTGCTACTCTTGTCAACTGGGGATAACTATTTTCTCAGAACTAAATATTTTGTATTATTCATTTGAAATATGAACCCTTTGCATGTGCTTCTCTTGTTAACTGTTGCTGTTTTCTTACATAATTATTTTTAGTTCTTCACAGAAACGATATAAGCACACAACACATGGTATTGTATCATTACACTTGAGTAGAAGTCTTAGAAATAGTGATGTACTGATAATTTATAAAGATGAGTTGGATTAGAAACATTAAACATCACAAAAAAAGATACCTGAACATGTTATACGAACTGTCAGCTTATGTTCAACTGATTCTTGGTGCTGTTGATGGTCTTGGATGGGGAATATGCTGTGGTTGCATCTGTTGATGGAACAATGAACTTACAAACGTTGTTTGGAAGCAGAAATTAGAATTCATAAGGTAATCTTTTGTGCTCTTTAGTGTGCATATATTTTCTAAGGCATTTAGTTCAGCGGAAAATTGGTAAATTTCAATAATTTGATGTTTGGTATGATTTCATGAATGGTAGACCAAAAATGATCAGTACTGCCAGAAATCCGTCAGTTTCCCAGTTGAACTAAATGCATGGGAAAATATATACTAAAGCACAAAGATTACCTGATGTATTTTGATTCGCTGTCTCCAAAAACCTTTGGAATTTCCATTGTTCCACCAACAGATGACACCACTTCAGATATCCCAGCAAAGACTTATTAACAGCACCAAGAATCCGTTGGACATTCACTGATGATGGGGACAAGTCCTAAGTCCTTGAAATATATTCAAGTACCTTTTTAGTTTAGTTTTAATTTAGTGATGCTTAGTGTTTCTAATCTAACTCATCTTTATAAATCATATTATATGTTTAAGAAAATGGTTTGAACATTTTTTATGATATTGAAGATGAATTTCATTAGCAAGAAAAGGAAAAGCAGACAAAAAAAGAGCTTTCAAGTATTAGAGTTATTTAGTCCTTATACACAACCACAATGTGTAGGTAAACCGAGGACTGTTATTGTTTGACAGTGAACTTTCTGAAGTGATGTCCAGTTAATTAAATAGAATTTACTTAATACATTTTATTTATTGCAATGAATATTGTTTCAAGGTTCATTTTGTAAGCTTAAAATGAAAGAGTGACATACTTTGATTGTTATTGTTCATTATTATTATTTTAAACAATTGTTATTGAATAACTTTAAAGCATATGCCATTTTCACTGATCAGTTATAAGTTAAGCAATTATATTAAGTGGCATATGTTCATTATATTTAAAACTTTATGTTGTGTTTCTTAAATTTATTTAATTAAATTTTGGTTTCAAGGAGAGCATGCGTGTATTTTTCAGTACCCTATTCAACCAAGAACTATTCAAATTACAGTTTTTTGTGAAAACAGGTATTTGCTTGCTTTGGCAGAAGTTGACATTACATAAATTTGTGTGTGTCTACAGTTTTAGCAATATTGTACTTTTTAACAAAATTAAAACTTCACTGTGATGTTCCAATACAGTTAAATTTTGATATTAATACAATTTTGAGTCGAACTAATACTCAATGCTCCATTTTGATGTATTGAAGTGACCGTCAAGTCAAGAGGAACACGCGAAAGTTAGATCCAGAATTATAGGTAAGTGAAGCTGATGTGTAATACACTTCACTAATGCTTCACTGTGGTGTTCCAATAGTTAACTTTCGACATTTTTATTGTTTGTTCCTTTCTTCCTATATCTGCTTTTATAATACGCTTGTTTCTTAAAATATATTTTAGCTGTTATAAATCAAGAAAAGACAATGAGTACTAGAAAGAAATTTAGGCTTGTCACTTTGTCAAAAATAATAATATAGTAACAATATCTTTAAGAAAAAACGCACATTGGCTGAACACTGTTCTTCCTCAATATACAAAAACATTCAACAGGGTCATCTTGCTGATATAATCCTGTGCCATAGCTTAGTGGGCTGGAACAATGTGCTCCAATTTCCTGCCACAGAATGTGCTTGGTTCTATCCCACCTATGAAGGGTGCACATTTTAAGTTCTGGGTATACAACCGGCACCCATTCAGCATTGTGAGGAATTGAGGAGCTGCAATACGTAAAATGAAATGTGTAGTGTTTAACGCCCACTTTTACTACATAGGGCACCGCAGGCGATGACACTGATGATACATGAGATGAAGATGGAGCACCGGTGGAATGAGATGGCGGGGGAAACCGGAGATCCCGGAGAAAACCCACCCCAGCGCCGTGTTGTCCACCACAAATCTCACTTTGCGGTCGCCTGGGATCGAACCCGGGCCGCCTTGGTGAGAGCCAAGCAGTCTAACCACTGAGCCACGGCGCGCCCTCTGCAATACGTAGCAAATCCTAGTCAAGAATACCGATTTTCCAGCTGGGGTGCCAAGAGAGTAACTACATCTCTTCTCCACATCACTTGATTGCTCATCTTTCCCTTGTGCAAATGGGTGTTGAGGTTGGCAGTTGCATTGGCAGGCTTAAGCTTGCTTGCAGGCTGTTATGGTGTGAATTATTTGTTTGGATTATTTTACTGGGACAGATAGCATTGCATTTTTTTATTTGCAGCTAATGGAGGTACTGCAATGTTAGGCCTAACTACTTTACAGGACACCTAGCTAAACACGATAACAATGCCACCAATCCAGGCACATTGCTAAATGTCCCAAGTAATAGTTGTTGTTTTGAAATGCTAGGCTTTGGCAATGAAGCCATTAGCTCTCCAATATTTCTGTGTAGTGGGTCCGGCAGGTAGGACTTCACAGGTTAAAAAGTAATAGTTGAGCTCATTAAATATGAGGTTTGTGGTTAAAAAAACCTGCCAGAACCACCTTCTCTGATTGATGCTTTTCTCAGACTTCATAACTGGTAAATGCAAGTGAATTATTGTTGCGAACCCGATCGCGATAAGGCAGCTTGGCACACAAAGGAACTGATAGGTTTCACGTAGATAACGAGCTTGCATAAGCAGATAAACATAGCGCTTGAGATAAAAGACTTACCGGAAAAAACAAACTGAGATAAATGGAAATTTCTGGTAATATCTTGATTATTCGGTTTCTTTATTCTTCTGGAAGAGTCTCGAATTACGAATTAGGTATTTAAGGATGTGACGGCTCGCAAAGAGAGTAGTTGTAAAGCAGAGTGAATGTGAAACAGTGTTGTGAAATTAGAGACTGCCAGCTGTGTTGTTGTAACGAGAGCTAATGATGTAATCTGCTGTCACTTTTTGTTATTGTCATTGACCTTGGTAGACTGATGGTCTCGGCCTTTTTAATTCTACGAACCCACAAAGTCACATTATTCTAAATTTAAAGCCTGAAACATTTCGTTTCCAAGCTTCTTTTATCAAATATAAATTCTTTGCTTATATCACCAGTGTCCAAATGTGGTGCCATAACTACTAAGAACAGGTGATAAGATAAGATGCTTTATTGTCACATACGCTTACAAAGTGAGTAAAAAACTCTGTAAATAGATGACTCGTCAACAGTAGAAAATGTAAATTAACAATAATTACACAAAATAACACTAATATAAAATTTTACATATGTGATACAGTATATAAAGTATTGTTATAATTATGACATGCCCTTGGAATAATATTGTCAGTTTTATTAGAATTTATATAATTACAGAATGACAAAAAATTATATTATAATTCAATTTTATCATCCATATATTCAGTAATTGAGTAATATGCTTTGCCCATTAGTAGGTTTTTTATTGCTTTATTAAAGCATTTGAGGTTTTTCATTTCACGGATCCTTACCTGTAATTTATTATATATTTTTATTTCTGCATATTGTGGGCTTTTTTCATACAGTGCTAATCTGTACATGGGTGGTTTTAGATTGTTTTTACTTCTCGTTCCATGATTATTGTGCATTTGTGAATTATAAATTGTATCAAAAGAGTTTCCGCATAGTATTATTCCATATGTCATCAAAGAGTGGAAGTACACTATTTTTCCTGTTTCGAGGTTTGTTATTTTAGTTTTGCAGCTCATATTGAAGGATGCACTATTTAATCTTTTGGACAAATAACGGATATGATTGCTCCATTTTAATTGTTGATTTAAAAAAATACCCAAAATTTTTGAATTTTCTGTATGATTTATAGCATGAGTTGTCATAAACCTCACACAATTCTTTTCTTGAGTGCTGAACTGCATAATTGATGTTTTGGAGGTGTTAAGTTTGAGGCAATTACTCATGAACCACTTCTGTAAGCGAGTTATACTTCCTCTACTCACTCTTGTACAAACTCTTATTATCAAAGCTTATTACTCTATTTAGTTCGGTTAACTGAGATAAATATTTTCAGAAATGATCTTTTTGTTAATTGTAAAACTGTTTGTAGTCGTTTTATTGACACTCGTCACTTACTTTTCTTATATTATTGAGAGACTAGTTTCAAAGGTTATCGCCTCCATTTTCAACCTCTCTCCAACTAGCATTTGTTGTCTGCTCTCCTCTCTCTGGTGGTGGAACTATGAACTTGTTTGTCAAATTATCTACTGGTGGGATTTCAAAGTTCATATGAATATGTTGTCCCATGTTGTTAGTTTATTTTGGTTTTAGTTAAGTGCAGAGGTTCTACCCAATTAGCCCAAGATCCGTAGGTCATAGGATCCTGACTTCCTTCAACCCGGGAGCGATGGATAACTCTGGGGCTCTTTCCATAGGGCAATACCTGATTTCTTAAAAAGCCCCCTCCCCCATTGAAAACGTCAAGATGGGATGGAAGTGGATACACGACTTACTTGCGTCAACCATGCAGGGAAGACTACCAAAAAACCTCGGTGGGGCCGCCTGGTGATCTAGCACACCTTCTACCTCTGCAGGCTAGTACCCGGGACTTATGAGGCAACCTTCTATCCTCTCCGGGCAGCTGTAGCCTGGCCGGAGGTACCCAATTCCCCGTGGGTGTCGGGAACACACTGCCCCCTCGAGTCCAACCCAATCCAAACAACTCCCCATCGGGAGGGGCTCGGCAGCTCAGCCCGAGGTTCCTCTAGTAACGTCAGAGGTACCACGAGTGCTAAGGGTCCGCAGCGCTCGCACCACGGCAACTGAAGGTGACGGATCCTCTCCCCTATGGGATTATTTTGGTTTATTACTCCTTTTAATAATTTTGGATTTGGATCAATGTCATGATTTTCATTCCAAAAATGAAATTCTACTGCTGACTTTTCTTCTTGTTTCAATCTGATGTTTTTAAAGTGCTCTTTGACTCTGGTTTTTAGATTTCTTTTTGTTTGACCTATGTAGCATTTTTCACGATTTTTGCAACTTATTTTGTATATTCCGGATCTATTAACTGATGGGATTTTATCTTTTGCTTTTGTTACTTTTCTTGTTGGTGCAAAGGGAATATTATACAGTGATAATGAAATCTTTTTGAAGCTGGTTGCTGTGCAACACCTCTGAAATTCCATTCTCTTTGATGACCAAGAGATGAATGCATTTCCATTTGAGAAAACTATAAATATTGAAAAATTCAAACAAATAACAAGGAATATCTTGGGAATGGTTCATGCCACAAAATAATATATACTTTACCTAGGATTACTTCAGAGTTGATTCGGCACTGAAACCTGTGGTTTATTGTACCTAAGTCCCAAGTGGAGTATCTCTCAGGAGGAAGGATGAGGCAAGAGGAGACAGAGGATGGCTCACCCAAGGAGTCACGACAGTGTCAGTCTCTTCTACACTGAAACAGACCATCAGATGAGAGATGATATGAAATAATAATGAAGATGAAATGGAGGGACAGGAAATTCAGGGGATGTAATTAACCTACCCAGCATTTTCCTGGCAATTTGGGAAAACCCCCAAAAAATCTCATGATTCAGGTAGGTTGGCCACAGGAATCGAATCCGGACCTCCCGAATGTGGGCCACAGACGAAACCTTCTGAGTCATACTGCTCGGTTACTTGAACCTAAATTGTATGTTTTAATAAGATCTACATTAGTATAGTATTTATTCACCTTAAGAAATACAATGAATTCATGGGTTCGTCAAAGAGAAAATAATACATGTACTTCTGTATACATTATATTTTACAATGTGATTAAAATACTGTACACAATCTTGGTTCTAAAGGCAATCGTCAAACTTTTCAGCATCTCTCAGATGACAGGATCTATGAAACAAACAAGTTCACAAGGGCATTAAAAAAGTATAAGGGATGAACATTGTGTCTGATATAATTATAATCAAATATAGCAACATATACAACATTACAAAATAAAATAAAAAATAAAATAAAATCTGCATATCTAATAGCCCGGTTTCTGGAATCTACATCAGGCCTTATTATGCAAACTTCATTTTTAACTTTATTAACTTCTAAATCAGATTTCACAAAACAATTTACAAATTTTGCAGATATAATCTACTTTCTACCTTAACGAACTAACTTAACCTACAGATTACTGAATTCCAGTAGCCTTACAAATCTATTCATCTAATCTATCTAAAACAGTCTTTTCTCTACTTTACTTCTACACCAACAATATAAATCAAATCTACATTTCTACTACAGCTTTACTTGTTATAACAAGCTACGAAAGACTGTTTCCTACAATTTTAAAATTTCCTCTTCTGCAACTGGTAACCAAAGCTTCCTCCTACTGGTATCCATCTCCTAAGGGACTGACATCTGTAGATGGAACTGGTTCGTCAGTTCCAGACATCCGGGTAGTCATCTTTCCACTTCTGCATAATCAGTTGTATCTGTCCGCTCTGATACTTTCCATATATATTTTCTCTTTCCTGGTATTCTCTTTCTGTCTATGGTTTCTGCTCTTCTTTCTGATATCCATAATTGGCATCTTCTATTTATCGGTTGTGCGTCTTCAAGTCTGGTAATCTGTATCTTCAGTTTCTCTTGGTCCTATTTCCCTCCGATGATCTAAGTTAATATTCTTCCCTCGTAGAAAAATCATAGAATTGCTGTAAGTTATAAAAACGTTGTTCAGTTAGAAATATTTTAGCATACTTCATAAATTTGGCCATGTTATTTTGACTTACTTAACTCATGATTAAATTATACCTTATTATCAGAGCGGACATTTTTGTTCCCGAACGGGTTTGGAAGATTATTAGTTAGTATTGCCTGGAAGGCAAGGGTCAAACTCTGATGTTGAGTGCTTGTTTTGAGAAGCTATGCAAGGCGTATTTCGTTAATGGAACATGACTGACATAAATGTAATTGCTACTAAACTATCTGTTCATTAAATGTTTAAACATACAAACACATTAACATTACCATTCAGAGCATTAGACAAAATATTATAGTATTAATAATAGATAAAATACACTGTGATAATATATAACAAAACACAACATGCAACTTCTTGTATATAGATAGACAGATTAGTACATAAAACCAAAAAAAAATCTATTTCAGAAAACCAATGCAGTTACACTGAACAAAAATAAACATTCTGAGGTTTTGAATAGCATATGATTTAGGTTTATTACTTAAAACCTGTTTAAACTGAGAAAATGTTCTGTCTACGTCACATGACATCTTAGGGGCAAATGTAAAGTATTTTATATTCTTATACTTCATATTATTTAATACTGGATCTTTACCTTTCTTACTGGAATTTAAAATATATTTCATTTTCACATGTTTCAGTAAAGCCAGGATTCTTCTGAATCTTTTAAGTTTCTGTTTTATGTGATCTGTAACAGTTTCCTCAGCAGAGTTTATTCTTTCACAGACTTTGTGGAACCTATCAAGAGCAGCAGCCATTTCACAGTCAGACTTTTTGAGATAGGTAACTGTGTGTGGTAGGATACTGAAATTATATCTTACCATACATTACATATACTATAGAATAACTTTATTGAATAACGTATGCAGCAATATACTCAGATCACATTGACATAAACTGTTTCTAACTTGTGACACAACTGTCACAGTGGGAGCACCACATTCTACCTGCAAGACAGCCCTTTCGTTTCGACTGCAACTCAGCTATACCACAACAAACTACTCAATAAGCTACACATTCGGGAACAAAATTACTCGCCATACTTATTATCTTTGTGTAACATGGAATTATTAGCATCCAGTTGGTGTTGATCAGAGAGAATCACTCATGCTAGAATGAGTAGAAATAAAGGAAAAGGAAATAAATGTGATAAAAGAAAGCTCTAGAAGTATATGAAATTAGTGAATTCCTGAAATGTGGAGGAATTAATTTAACAGAAGAATTGCATAAATTATTTGAAATAGTAATAAAGGAAGAGAAAATATCAACGATGGAAAAAGAGTGTTACTATATCGGGTGTCCCACCTAGAGGCCGTGCCATGGCTGAGTGGTTAGACCGCTTAGCTCTCACCAAGGCAGCCCGGGTTTGACCGCAAAGTGAGATTTGTAGTGGACAACATGGTGCTGGGACTGGTTTTCTCCAGGTCCTTCAGTTTTCCCCCCAGGGGCCTACTGCGGTAGGTACGGGAATTGGCGATCCCGGGGACCCGAGCCAAATCTCTCGACTGGGTGCCTCTGAGTGGTGAGAGAGCTAATGCCAAAAGCCCAAACCAGGTCCACACCTGTGTTTGACCCTAACCTCCCTGAACACATGTCTAACGGATAACCTAGCGCGGGTTGGCAGAGTGGGAAGTGTAGGGGTGACGGGTAATGCGTAACCTCCAGTTCCTGGTTATCATGTAGGACTGTGTTCCTATCCACTGATAAAGGTCAGTTCCGGGGAGGGGCCACTGCATGAGCTGTTACACTGCTGAAGGCGATTGGGTCCCTCTGTCTATACAATGGGAGGTGAGCAAGATCCAGGCCAGGACTCTCACTTAAACTGGGGTGGTGCCCAGGATGTGAGCATGCCATCGGAGACGTTTGCAATGGTGGAGGTTATTGTCGCTATGTGAACTGATAAATTCAACAAAAATGTTAAGAAAAGTGGAAAGGAAATAGCTGAGTTTTATGGTCCTTGCTATTTGGTTATTTTTAGAACTAAGGAAGGTCGAAAATTTACTACCGTGAGCCCATTTATTATTCAGAAGGGTCTAGATAATATTGCTGATCCTGTAAAATCATGAACTCGATCTCACAATGACATGCTCCTGGTCGAAGCAGTTTCTCCAAAGCAGGCTGCAAAAATTTTGAAAGCCAATATGCTTGCGAGCTATCCGGTGTGCGTTGAATTGCATAGGACTCTGAACTCCTCGCGTGGTGTTGTAAACACCAGCGCATTGGATGGTATGTCCAATGAGGAGATTCAGGAAAACTTAGCAGAACAAGGTGTGACAAATGTATATCGAGTTCACTGCAAAGAACGAGGTGAACTAGTACCCACTCGTACCTGTTTCTTACCTTTGATTGGGTAGATCTGCCGCAAAGGATTAAGGCAGAGTATGAAGCTATTGAGGTGAGGCAGTATATACCCAGTCCAATGAGGTGTTATAAATGCCAGAGCTTTGGCCACATGAGTGATTCTTGTACTTGCGTTGACTGTGCAGAAGTCAAATATGATGATGCGTGTACTTCACCTGCAACATGTCTTCTGTCCCTAGGATGGTTACTTATAGTGCAGTTGCATTTAAGCTGGTACCTAGACGTGAAATCGCAACACAAACTAGCGACATAAATGTGGCAGTGATATCTGAAAGTCCAGTCCTAAGAAGAAGGATTCAGCCATGTCACCGCCGAAAGCATCTACTTCAAGGACATGTGGACCAGTAATATACAGGCTGTTTCGAATGACACCGAATGAATATATAGAAGTACAGTTGCTCAGCTTCTATGTGACACATATAGATAGCTTTTACGCCAATAGTCGCATAAAAAACCGCTACAGAATGAGTGTGCATTGGCAGTTACAGGAACAACGCCGCATGCCTCACGCTATCGAAGTTCGCAGGTGGGTGACACACTGTGCCGTGTGCAATAGCTGTATGTAAACATACCGACATACTCCATGGTAGCTTGCTACTATTAGGATTTCTTTGGCTTATAAAACCGCAATAAAGACGTTATTCTTTAGTTATTTGTTTATGGGTGTTTAATGTGTTCCAACATTCCGTTATAACAGTCGATGATGGCAAATAAGCTGGTGGACATATGCAACTTAAACCTTTTAGAGGGAAGTTTATGTTATTGAGATTGAGGATGGAAGCTTAAATGATAAAAAGAACAGAGTTAACTAAAACTAAATGCATTATGCAATGAGACAAGGATTTTATTTCACTATGTTAAATAATACTAAATAAAGCTTAGTTGCTAGATACAATATTATGGTTTGTTTACACATGTTTGCAGTTCATCTAGTCAGTTAGTAATAGTTCAAGCAGTAGGTTGTGAATGAAGATGGGATTTACCAATGCAACAGAAGCCGACATACTCATTGTGTATGGAGAGTGTAGGAGGAATGCAGTTCGTTCTTGTATGGTGTATATGGAAATATATCCCAATAGACGTCAACCATCTCTGCAATTATTCATCAATCGCTTCAACCAGTTATCAGAATGTGGTAGTGTAACACCAAGAAAATGTAGCAGAAACAAACAGGTGACTGGAGATGTAGGAGAAATTAATGTTTTGGCTGCTGTTGCGTAGATCTACAAGTTACTTTCTGCACAATTGCACGTGGAAGTGGAATGAGTCAGGCAAGTGTATTTTGCATTTTCCATTGACATAGGTTTCATCCCTATCACCTCTCTCCTTCAAGAGCCGCATGGAAACAATTTTGATAATTGTGTTAACTTTTTTACATGGGCATTAAGACATGATACTCCAAATTCATCATATACTTTTACCAATCATGGTCAGGTAAACAGCAAGAAACATGTACCATTGGTCTGTTGACAATCCCATTGGCTTCGTCAGGTGGAACGTTAGCATCTATGGAGTTTAAGCGTGTGGTGTGGGATAGTGAACCATCAGCTCATAGGCCCTTTTTTCATAGAAGAAACACTAAACTCACACAAGTATCTCAGCCTCTTAACAGACCATCTTCCTCAGATGCTAGAAGACATTCTTCTGCAGACTAGGAGGAACCTATGGTTCCAGCATGATGGCTATCCCAGCCTGTAGTGCACTAATTACTACAGCTGGTTCATGGATTGTTTCCAAATCGATGGATTGGACGAAGGGGACCTGTACCTTGGCCGGCCCATTCACTGGATTTGACTCCGATAAGATTTTTTTCTAAGGGGAAAACTGAAAGACACTGTCTACAAGGACATACCAACTACACCACATGATATGAAACAACGTATTACTGCTGCCTGCTCTGAAATTTCTGCTGAAATACTAGAATGTGTGCAGAAGTCTTACCACAGGAGACTGAAAGCTTGTATTGAAGCTGCAGGTGGTCATTTTGAATACAGGCTTTGAAGGTAAAATTTCTCTTTACTTGTCAAGATCTGCAGAGGCAGTATGCTCCCTTTTGTTTTTCTTTAGTTTGCGCTACCACAGATAGTATAAGTGTTGGTGTGTAGAAGCTTCAAAATAATATATCTTGTGAACTACTAGCATTAGAATCCTGCAGAAAACACCATTAATATTCTAATTTATAGTACTTATGAGTTTTTGATGTAATTAGCATTATTCCATTTAAAAAAGTGTATGTTTGCTGCAAAAATACACATAAGTGTTATTAAAATCTATTTATAGGCTAAAACTAGGAGCCCCTAACTACCAAACAATGCTGTGAAAACTGCACATCAATAGCACTTTCCATTTCAGAAATATTAGCAGTGCAAGTTTTAGGTAATTCACTCTGTATATAACATGTGGTGTTGATATACTGTATGCTAGAATCATGACCTAACTAGATATTAAACTGCAGCGTATAGTGACTATTCAGATAAGTATTCCTGATAATTCATATATTTAATATTATCATCTGAAGCACAAAGCTGAACATACCATGCCATTTTCACAACATTGAAGCATCTATCAGTATTGTGTAGGACAAAACAAAATATACAGTTAGTGCATCAACACTGACATACACTATTTCAGAATTTATACATGGGTACTTATTAGATTTATTCAATAATTAATGCTTAGGCATTACTCACCTGAGGCTTTGAATTGGAACAGTCTGGCTTTTTTCTCTTTTGCAGATGCTCCACAGTTGACTATTTTCAACAAATCAATGATATTAAAAAGTTATGTAATACATACATTTAATAATTAGGTAAATACAGATAACTGCTGATTATATAAATGGCTCACACTAAACATTTGAGAAGTTTGAGTTACAGAACTATCCATTCAAGTCATATTAAATTTGTACACATTAAAACTATTTGCTTCAGATGGCACTATCATCTATTGTCGCAAAATTAACTTTATTTCCTATTTAGCCACTATTGTGCTTTTGTGGCACTGTAATGGAATTTGTAATACCCATTGTATCAATTATAGAATTTTTTTTTAATTTACTTTGAATTATAGAATTTTTTTTTTTAATTTACTTCTTCCAACATTAAGTCTGGACAATGAATGAAATGGGTGACATGCTAATCAAATACTCTCAGGGTCCATAGAGCTTAGAGTTAACTGACATTCGTCTTTCAGGATAAGGGAAAACCTCGGAAAAAACCTTATCCAGTAACTCACTCTGCCCGAGATTCAAACTTGGGACCTCTTGAACGTGATGCAGACATGCTACCATCTATGCTAACAAGGTGGGCTAATCAGAGTTAAACCTCTAGGCCAAAGTTTCAGCATTATTTCCCAAAATTTCTTATGAAATGGTATCCATTACAAAATTATATTTTTGCTTAGTTGGAAGAGTTGCTTAGAGATTCTGTTTGAGAAGGGGAGTAGTTCGAAACTGATAAAATAATTAACTCAGAATCTGACAGTAAGACTATATTTAAAAATATGATATAGAAAAGAAATTTATAAATAATGTTCTCTTTTCAAACACAGTTAAATATAGATTTGGCTTTGATAGCACTGGTCAACAGCCAAAATGTATTCGAGATAAAATTAGTCATTACTTACTAATTTTGGGTCACTAAACATGAAAATATCCTTCATTTTTGTAGATTGGTTCTCATTTCTACAATACACAGTTCAGACTGTTGCATTAGTCTTAAATTTACTAGTAGAAATTAGTTTGCATATTACTCGATTACTGAATATATGGACAATAAAATTGAATTATAATAAAATTTTTTGTCATTCTGTAATTATTTAAAAACTGAAAATATTATTCCAAGGGAATTGTCATAATTATAACAATACTTGTATATACTATATCACAAATGTAAAATTTTGTACACTTGACCTGTTTTGTACAGTCACCTGTTTACAGAGTTTTTACTCACTATTTGTAAGCGTACGTGATAATAAAGCATCTTATCTTTGAGGACACATTTTTGAAATAGTCTGTAATGGAAGTATGAGGGTTGATTTAACATTAGCTGGTAGAATCCAATGCTCAGCAACAGAGTTCAGTGTTTAGTTTGTAACTGCAGGAAACAGTGTTTCAATGCCTTCAAAATAAGACATTTTGAGAAAGTTACAAAATGCAGTGTAAGTGTGTTAACCCAACTAATTTTTGCTATATATGTGGGGAAGTTACATTTAAATTGCAAAAGGTACTGTTAACTCCCATGGTGTAAAAGGCATACAATCTTTATTTTGGCTGCAAAGTAGGTGATCAGGACAAACTGTTTGCACCCCATATTTGCTGTCACAATTGTTCCACAAACCTATGTGGCAAAAGGGCAATCTATAAATTTTGCTATACCAATGATCTGGAGGGAGCAAAACTATCATGTAAATTACTGCTACTTCTGTATGGTTCCCTGTTATTGGTATGAATAGTAAGAAACATTCTTTAGCTTACCCAAATATCCCTTCAGCCATCTGGCTGGTGCCACATAGCCACGACTTACCAATACCTGTTCCCCGAGCCTCATATACCCTGGAATCTGACAATATGCCATCACCCTCTTCTGAAGAAGCAGTACCGTCAACATCTCAAGATACAAACTTTGTGCCTGATACACTACATTCTGAAACTCATAAGGAGACTTAAACTCAACTAAATAACCTTGCGAAAGACTTAGATCTCCCTAAGAATAAGACCGAGTTGTTGGCATCACATCTTAGGGAGTGGAAAGTTCTTGAAGAAAATGTGAAAATAATTAGTTTTCTAGTTCAACATGAATATGCAACATAATCCAGAAGAGTGATGCCTTCTTATAGACTCCTCTAAACTCAGCCTTAAAGTTGTTTTACTCCACAATGGCAATAAATTACCAAGTATTCCTATTGGTCTTGTGATTCATATGAAAGAGATATATGATATTAAACTACTAATCAGCTGTATAAATTATGATATGTAAAGCAGTGCATATGTGCAGTTCAAGGTGGTAGCAATCATATTAGGTCACCAGCAGTGTTATACAAAATACTGCTGCTTTTTATGTGATAGTTGTGCAAAGGATAAATACTATGCAGCACAGAAATGGCCTCTCAGGCAAAACTTAGAACCAGGTACCAAAAATGTTGTTTGCAGACCACTGGTCGATGAGAGAAAAATATTACCTGCATCGTACATTAAACTGGGACTAATGAAAAACTTTGTAAAAGTATGAATCAAAATGGAGAAGCCTTTAGGCACCTTTTCCATAAATTTCCACATTGAAATGAGTCCAAAATCAAAGCGGAAATATTCATAGGTCCCCAAATAAAAAAGCTAATGGCTGATGGACATTTTCATAGACTTCTAACTGATGAAAAGAAAGCTGCATGGAAAGCATCCTCAATTGTGCTTAACTCTCTTGGTAACTAAAGACCATCTAATTATACAAAATTAGTGGATGATATGTTGATGGCTTATACCAGGATGTAACATGTCTCTGAAAATGCACTTCCTTCATTCACAACTAGACGTCTTTCCTGATAATCTTGGCACAGTAAGCGATGAACAAGGCAAATGTTTTTATCAGGATATTGCTACTCTTGATCATTATCAGGGAAAATGGAGTATATCTGTGCCTGCTGACTATGGCTGGTCTGTAATAAGAGATGCTCCTGAGTTAAAATATAGCAGACAAGCCAGAAATGCTATTAAAGGTTATTTATTATATTTTCTTCCATGAACAATATTGAAACTTTTCTAAATTTAAATTCTTCTAAACAAGAACTAGAAAATTTTTTACTGCCATTTTCGAATTTAGGAGGTAAAATTACATAAGATTTCATTAATTTTGTTTGAAATACAAAAAAAATTTAAAATTTTGTTGACCAGTGTAGTTAAAAGTATTCACTTAAACTATCTTCCACGTTTCTTTAGTTTTGGTCTGACATGGTACAGCAGTCATTCTGTCAGACTGAGTGCCTCAGTGGCACTGGCCTACTGATCCCAAGATTGCAGATTCAAACCCAGACTATCCTGATAGTTTTTAAGCGTGCTTAAAAGTGACAGCACTGTGTCAATAGATTTATTGTCATATAAAAGAATACCTGCTGTGATCATAGATTCTGGCAATTTACAGCATCGTTAACAAACAAAATATTTATTTACTGCAGTCACCTAATTGCAAAAGGAAGGAATAACCAGTGATGACCATAAGCTCACAGTTAAAACCAATGGTAAGTCCTACACATTCTAGGAAGATATGAAAACTCAAGGGCTGTATTCATAAACTTGGTCTGGACAACTTGCTACTTCTGGTGGACTAACGGTGGACCATCGATTTTCTTATTCATAAACCAGGATTAGCGATAGTCCGGGGACCAAACACGTTTGTCTGGCTCAAATTTTGGTCTGTCTCGGTGGGTTAGATTAAAGGTGGACTATCTTTGCAACATGGACAACAATGAAGTAAATGTAGCTGTGGAGCATAGAATTCGTGAAACAAGGTGACGGAGAAAAACTTATCTACCAAGAATAGAAATTATTGCAAAGTACGATGACCTAAACTTCAAAAGCAGATACAGATTTAGTAAAGCAACACCAGAAAGCTGATAGAATGATTCGTCCTAACCTGTATGTCAGGGACGATAACCAAGGCTTGAGTATCTCAATTGACACCCAAATCCTAACAGCACTTTAGTATTATGCAAGAGGAGGATATCAAAACAACACTGCTGACCTGCAAGATATTAGTCAGGCATCAGTAAGCCACTTTATCAGCAAACTTGTTATAAATTTCTCTCCATACCTCCTCCTTTCTCACATTTGTATTCGTCAACACAGATTTATTTTCTATAATGTTCATTCTTTTTTGGACTAGAGAAAACATTGGTCTTCCTAGGACCAATTGATGCCACACTTCTTCATATTATCCATATTCACAGAACACCGAGCACATCAAACTTTGTTGCCAATCCGCAAACAGCAGTAGCAACCGTAAGAATGATTAAGAAACCTCTTAATCATTCGGGACCTCTTGAATGTGAGGCAGACACACTACCATTTATGTTACCGAGGCAGGCTGTGTAACATTTTCTCCGTGCTGGTCCACGGCTTTACTTGATCCAAGGCTTTTTATCATCTATGAATACCAAAAAGTTAGACCGCCTTTGGTCCAGATCAAGTTAATCGAAAGATAGTCTAGACCAAAGTGATAAGTATGAATACGGCCCTATGTGTTTAAGTCCATCACAAGAAGCTATTTTTCCATTCCAGTATGCATACAATTCATAAGTGTGCATGACAGCCTAACAGTGATGAATTGGTTTTATTGGTGTCTTCAAGGGCACTGATCAGCTATGAAAATTTCTGTTCATAAATTTAAATACATAGTACTTAATTCAACTTCTCACTATGTATTGTAGTAAATAAGTGGTTTTCTTAATTGTGCCACTTTACAACTGAAAAGCTGTGGCCTCAGAAGAAACTGCTATGTTCAAAGGAAAATGAATTACATATTTCTTAGAGGTTTTTAAATTTAGCCACATGTTAAATTTTTGTCTGTGCTTTATATTATTCTGTAGCATTTATGATTTAATAACCTGAATAACACTGCTAAAACTAATTATGCCTTGCAAGCATTACTTAGTGTATTTAATATCTTTCATTCAGAACCAAAGGACATTCTTCATTGGAAAATGTATGTGATAAAATGAAGAGGAAGAAAAATTAAATGAGGAATGAGTAACTAAGAAACTTATTCATGGGAAAAAAAATAGAGACAGGAAGTTCTCTAGGTACAACAAATAATGAACGACAGAAAACTTTATAAAATTTAATAACAATATTTCTGAGATTAATAAACAATGCAGTATAGTAAGCAAATATGATTAGCAGAGTCATTTATTATGAGCATTATGTTACATTAAGCAATGCAGAAGTGCTAATTTATTTCAAATTTAGTGTGTTTAACTATATCAGCTCTATTAATCATATTTACTTTATAATCTTGACAGGCAAACAACTGCTAGAGTTCAAATAGCATTTTATATGTGAATTTTAATGCCTGTATGTTTATTGTATTAATATGAACTGTGTAATTCAGTTACAAATAAATAAGGTGAAGCTCTGGATGTTTCACAGTCTCTTCCCCCAATTAAAACCACAATCCTTTATTTGTTGCTTTTTTAAAGTTTTTTTTTTTTTTTCCTATTAAGTACTACAGACACAGCAACAAACTCTTTATTGGTGTTTAATAATATACTAGAAATGTTCTCTCATATGCAATTTTATAGTATAAAATTGTTTCTTTTTTTTCTTCAGTTTTCTTTTTTTTGTGCAACTCATCTCACTTGTCACTAATGTTAACATATGTTTTACAATAAATATCCTGCTCTTACACCGACCATACGTATTTTTCTTTATAAAGTTTCCATTACTTAATACATCATTAGAAATATTTACTTTAAATGCTTTATTCTAAAAGATTATTTACAAGATTCATTAAGTTAGGTTCCTTTGGATCTTGCATAAGTTATGATCACCTTCTTAAAATAGTCTTTAGAATTATTGTGATATAAATGCTAAAACACTGTGCAACATTGCAAACAATATAGTCCTGAATTATTTGTGGTTTAGATAATATATGAAAATTATTTTAAAATATTCCACTGGTCATATTTTCAATCTCTTGCAGGTTTCCACACATTAGCAAAATCAATGCATGAGTAATAATGAAATATTGCCTCATCAGGTCATTTGCACCGATGATTTAAGCACTAGAATGTAAATCAAGACTGTTAGCTTAACATATTATCATCATCACTTCTGTTCATATATAGGATTACTTTGATTTTCTAGCTGTAGGACTATCTGGAGGTGTGAGAGACACTGATTCAGACTTGACTGTTAAGGATCTACGAGCTGTTGTCTTAAATGAAAGTTTCTTCAAAGGCCGAGGGGAAATTCCATGTAAACCCACATCTGTTGAATTTGATTCACTGCCAGCAAACCACACGCGAATGCCTTCAGCTCCTGAAACACATTTCTTTATTATTGAGTAATGTGGAAATTGATTACCTAAATATAAAGATGTTGACAAATTATGCAGACAAACTTTAGGGAATCTATGAATGTATGACCAAAAGGGCAGTTTAAACTCATAGTAAGAGTATTTGGTTCCATCAAAACAGATGACAGCTATCAATACAAGTATTATGGTACTAAGTTATGGATGGCCAACCCTAGTGAAGATTATGGGTCGTTTCTGAGCATGTGCCAAGTTGTACATGATGCAGGGGAAGGTCTTTTAAGTTCACTGATCTGCCTTGTAGAGCAAAGCTTCCCTAAAAGAAGATAACTAAAATCACTGTCCCTACTCCTAAGTGTGTAAAAGCTATGATTTTCTGTAAAACTGTGCAGAATTCACATACAAATAACATATACTATACCATATAAATATTGTTCCTAATAAAATATGTATTAATGGCAAAATTCAATTTGTAAGATTGCACAAAAAATCTAAAAATGTAATTTTTGTCAATTTTCACTAATTAGTCTCCTCTTAAATAAAAAATACTTCAGTGTCCTATATGAAGTGGCCAGACATTAATGCACTTGCAACAACTGAACTGTGATAACAATCAAACCTGTCGTTTTTTTTTTTGAGTTTGATTTATGAGTCACTATGTTTACACTCAAACTTCACTTACTTGTTCTTGTATAATTGAAATGTTTTCAAGATCATTCGATCTCATCCTCAGTTGTTTGGTGACTAAATGAACATTCCTCTTCTTCCACTACTACGGAGCTCCGATCACTCTGCCATCTGGTGTTAGGGGCAGTTTCACACCATTTTTGGACAGAAAACCACAACATTGGCCACAACATTAAACTGTTAAAATCTTTAAGTACACCCATAGAATTGGATATTTGGGAAAAAATACTCATAACCAAAAACCGTGATAAAGTTATAAATTTTGAAATCCTGGCATTATATGAAGTATTAAAACTTAGTGCCCCTAACACCAGATGGCAGAGTGATTGGAGCTCCGTAGTAGTGGAAGAAGAGGAATGTTCATTTAGTCACCAAACAGCTGAGGATGAGATCGAATGATCTTGAAAATGTTTCAATTATACAACAACAAGTAAGTGAAGTTTGAGTGTAAACATAGTGACTCATAAATCAAACTAAAAAATGAAGAATACTTCATTGTTAATAATGCTTCTGCTTTTAATATTTAAAACCTGTAGTTGTCATTACTCTTCAACAATATGGCTGAGTGTTCCAAAAATGTTCTACACCAACTAATGAGGGATCATACACTTGAGGATTCTTATTCAGGGTTTACAGAGAAATGTTTATATCCATGGCTTCCCCAGAATTTTTATATTAACTTCTCGACTCAGAAGGCTTTAACTCGGCAATTTTGGTAATCAAGCATTCTATTGTAAGCACTCCCCCCCCCCCCCCCCCAGTTTCACGTTAGTCTTTTTATTGGATTCCACCATCATCATAGCAACACAATAGTCTCCTATTACTTTTGATTTAATTTTTATCTTAAAATATAAGCAGTAAAATTTGTTCAAAGTGGAATCGTAAGGGGCCAAAATAATTTTCCAAATTGGACAAGTTTCCAGATTGCACAAAATGCAATGTTACATAAATACTGTCAATTAACATTAATCATAAATATGTAATTGTAATTATGCACATACTTAAGTATCTCCTGTACATTAGATGTTCACTTATTTGTAGGAATTTTGTACCATAAAATACTACAGCATCACACTAACAATACTATCATGAATTACAGTTTATGTAATGTTTTATTGCATTATTATCCCTAGGATTAATTATACTACCCAGCATTTTGAAACTTTTTTCTTGTGACAAGGGATGTGACATATGATCTTAACTAATATTAGGTTGCTGAAAATGTATCCATTATTCATGTCTATGTATCACGTCAGGCTTTCTTGTAACAGGTGAAGGAAGTACAGTTTCAGGCTCATTATATATCCCAATCCTTGATGTGATCAACATCGTTTTCACTACTGTTTCGTACTGTTCACTCTTTACATTTTTTAGGAAATTTGTCATGATGTCTCTCATTGAAACCATGCAGCAAGTTCCACAGCATTCATCGTCTGTTCAAAGTTTGGATCTATCAGCAGCTTTCTAATTTATGGCCCAACAAAATTGCCTTCCTTGAGTTTTGCATCTGATAAATGTGGAAACTTGTTTGCAATATACTGAAAACTTGGGCTGCTTCTGTCCAAGACTTTAACAAACTGCTTCATGATTCCCAGTTTGATGTGTAGCAATGGCAAAAGAACTTGTTGTGGATCAACTAAGGCAGCCTTTGTAACATTTTTTAACACCAGTGTTAACACTTGTCTCTTGGGTCTGGTCAGTTGTAACGGAACCTTCACCCAGAATACTTAGGCTATAAGGTGTTCACAGCATTATGAACGATACATCTGAACCTACAAACTCCAGCAAACTATGATATCAGAGAGTTCAATGGAATGGTGTTGGATTGACAAGCACGCACAAGAACAAAGCAAAGCAGGCTGCACTAACAACAGCCAATTTGCAGTTATTGAAAAGCAACAAGGAGCTGCAGTGGCATGTTTTAAAACAGTAAATCACGATTAGTACGAAAACTAGATGTTTTTTTTTAAATTTACGTCCGCCCCAACGTTAAGTTATATCGGATGGTGAATGAATTGGGTGAAGTGATGCTCAAATGAGTCCAGGGTCCATGGAGCTTAGATTTACCTGACATTCATCTATCAGGATAAGGGAAAACCCCGAAAAAAAAACCTTATCTAGGTAACTCACCCTGACCGAGATTCAAACTCGGGACCTCCTGAATGTGAGGCAGACATGCTACCGTCTACGCTACCGAGGCGGGCAAAACTAGATGTGATACAGCAAAACCAGTGACATTTTTGAAATCAGGAGATCTTATTTAGTCAATCACTTATTATCATATGATTTGCCACAAAAATCATGCTGGGTAGTGTTATCTACCATCTCAATCACTTTTTTTCGTCACAAGGAGGGAAGTCTATCTGAATTTTTTGTTCACAACTCTACACAGGTTTTACATATTCAATAGTTTCAACAACTTGGGGGAATTACTGTGCGCTAAAAATTGTATGACATTTATGCTTGTGATTGTTTCTTCAGGTGTATTAATTTTCCACATCTTCATTTTGTTCCTATTTTTGTGTTTCTTCTGCATTGTGGACTTATATTAGATCCAAAGTACAAGTAAAATGAAATGACACTTTGAATGTAGTACTTTGGACTACATGAAATGTTCAGCATTTTAATGAAGTCAGCAACTGCTGTTACATTTTCTTTACCTTCAATGAGTACAAGAGTATCTTTTTCATTACATCAAAGTGCTTTTTATAAACACTTGATGATTATTTCAGGCTTAACTCTCTTACTGTCAGAGCAATTGAGTTCACTGCATCCAGGACAGAAATTAATTGTGCAAGAAGAAATGCACTTTCGGTTCAACACTTAATGGGATTTGAATGTGTAAATAACCCTACTGGTACATGGATTGTGTGATGCTGGTTGAACCGGGCGGTAACCAAGTCAATTTTATTTTTGATAACAAAGTTGGGATGACATATTGAGCCGTCTAGGAAAATGAGCACTTGATTCCATTTTTCCATTTTGGTATTGAAAGAGCCCTACCGCTCTTTCATAATACTCATAATCTATCTTTTTATTGCTTCGCCACGTGACTGGAAGGTTGCTGATGTTTAGATTTTCAAAACAGCATGGTTTTGCTGCCTTTCCAATAACCAGTGGCTTCTCCATTTTGCTTTCACACAACAGTGTAGTGAATCCTGGCTTGAACATTTTTCTGCCGATACACTTTTCACCTCAAATGGCGATAGATTTTCACAACAAAGCATGAATAATAATAATAATAATAATAATAATAATAATAATAATAATAATAATAATAAATGCATTTATTGTCAATAGATTGCAAAGCAGTTTGTGACACTGTCAGTTACAATTACAATATTTACATATATACAACTTACAAATGTTAACAGAATTACAATTCATCAATCGTGTACAATACCTTATTTATTAGGTAATTCTTAAGTTCCTTTTTAAAAGTATTTTCTGACTTAGCTTGCATTATAGAACTTGGCAGTTTATTATTTAAAATCAGTCCCATTATGTTTGGATCTTTAATACTACTATTTATTCGAAAACCCTGCCTAAAAAAGTCATTGTTGTGTCGTGTTTATAATTATGTATATCCCTATTTCTCAAGTTATCCTTTCCCAATCCATAAATTGTTACAAATACTGTAAACATTTGTTTTTCCCTGAAGTACTGCCTACAAGAATACCTATAGTTTAGATGATACATTATTCTAACTGCTTTCTTTTGTAATTTTAGTAATCTTTCCATATTTGATTTTGTACTACACCCCCAAATTTCAATTTCATACACTAGATGAGGAAATATGACACCATAGTAGATAATTTTTAATTCTTTTTCTTCTAGAAGATTAGAAAAGTACCTAAGCAAGTGCAATGACTTACCGATTTTCCCACAGATGTACTGAATATGTTCCAACCATGTAAGTTTTTGATCTATTATAATGCCTAGAAATTTGTTTATTTATAACATGTATGTTGTAATCTGATAATTTTATAGAGTCCTGCTCATTATTTAAATTCTCAAATTAAACTGTATAAGCTTTGTTTTAGACATGTTACATTTCAAATTATTCTCCCAAAAATAATTAAAGAGTGATTCAATAAAGTATAAGCTTGGAAGAAGCGTAGGGACAGTGAAGCACAAATTAGTACAAAAGTGAATCGAGAAGATATTGACACATTGCTTCACTCACACTGTTTATTCACTTGCACTGTGAATAAACAATGTGTCAATATCTTCTCGATTCACTTTTGTAGTGATTCAATAGTCTGTGTCATCTGCAAACAATATTGCTTTACTCTGTCCATTGTTAGGTATGTCATTCACATACAGTATAAATAAGAGAGGACCCATTATAGAACCCTGCAGAACACCATAATTAACAGTTTCAAAACTGAATGTTATTTTTATTTTTAACTTTCCTTGTTTATAGCATATTTGTGTTGCTTGTTTTCTGCCAATAAGGTAAAAACTAATTAGATCTTTAGCTAAACCCCTAATTCCATATGCTTCTAATTTATTTAGTAGTATACTGTGACCTACACAGTAGAACACTTTAGTAAGGTCAAAGAATAATGTTGCAGCTTTTTTCATTTTTTTTTTCAAGTGCTTTATTATATTATTTGTGCATTCAATAATGGCCGAAATTGTTGAATGTTTCCTAAATCCATGTTGTGACTGAAATTATTTTATTATTTTCTAAGTAGCACATTAGTCTCTGTAGTATAACCCTTTCAAAAATTTTGGCTAATTCTGAAGTTAGTGTAATTGGCCTGTAATTATTTATATCTTTAGTGTAACCATGCTTAGTCTAACTATAGATAATTTTAGGCAATCTGGGAACTGACCTCTTGCTACTGATTAGTTGATAACATGCTCTAGAGGACCTGCTAGAGCATATTTAAAATTCCTTCAGAATTGGTGTATTTATCCCAACCACTAGTAGCTTTGTGTGTAATTTACTTATTATATTTATTATTTTGGTTATTGTCGCTAGATTAATAAAACAAGAGGGATAGATATATGTTGTTCAAAATTTGGATAAGATTCTTTGACTACCTGAATGGGTTGCAACTTCTAGAAAGAATTTGTTTATATCGTCACAGAGTTTAATAGGGTCATTCTGTACTGAGCCATTTTGTAGGTCCAATTCAAGATTTTTTGAAATGGGCAAATTTCTCTTAGCCTTGTTAACTATACTCCAAGTTGTTTTAGAAATGTTCCCAGAATTGTTTATTTTTATTTTTGTAGTTCTCATATCCTGTTGCTTTATGTAGCTAATAATAATGCTTCATTTCCTCTTTATACTTTCTTGTTTCTAAATCAAGTTTAACTCTTGTAAATTTGTTCCTATACAAAACTTTTGTTTTTATAGGACAACAAGCATTCAAATACATTCCAAAAGTTCATCTCAGAAACTATTTGTAGTTCGTTAGAATTCCTCCCATTTTTCATTTACATTATCTGCCGAATAAATAGTACCCCAAGTCTCCAATCCTAATGCCTCAATTAGTTACGTAATGCAGCTTGCATTCATATTGCGTAAACAATCATAAAAACATGAAACATGATAAAACAATGGAAACATAATAAAACAATCTGGTATTGAACAATCTTTAGGATCATTATCTACAATTAGGTGGTGCAATTTTGTCTTCCATTCAATCACTTAACATTCTTAGCTTTCTACACAATGCTGTGTCTAGCTTTGAAGCTACATATTTTGCCATCCTTTAGATGCCTTAACCTCTGTATTTCCTAGTTCTTTAGCAGCTTTCAGATCCTCATTCTGTCACAAGGGTTTGCATGCATACTGATGAACAGTTCCCAGACTATCTTGTTAATTTCTTCATTCAACTTTTTCTTTGCCTTCCTGTTCATTTGCTTGTTCCCTTTCATTCACTGGTCCCTGATCTTATCCTTGTTCTTTCAAGTTTATAAATTTGCATCTTACCGCATTTGAAACACAACACTGTTTGTCTCACTTGCCTTGATCACTTTAAGTGGCACAAGTTAACTGAAACTGACTGCTGGCAGAAAATAGAAAACAGGTAGTGTATTTGATTGATAGAGTCGACATGAAAAATTCAATACCACGGCATTAAAGTGGTAGTATGTGGCCTCACATTGTCATGGAGAAGAATGGCATTTTGGATCGGTTGCCGGCATCGCTTTTTGCGATATGCAGCTTTTGCTGAATCCAAAATGCGACAGTAATAGGCTGCATTGATTGTCCTTCGTTTGTAAAGAAAATCCACCATCCAACCGCCTGCAGAGTCCCAAAAAATGGTTGTAAGCATCCTTCCAGCAGATGGGCATGTTTTAACCCTGACCGGACCTGCTTCATCTCCTCGCTGCCACTCCATACTTGCTTGCTTTGACTCTGGGATGTAATGATGCATCCACATTTCATCACAAATCACAATGCGATTCAAGAAATCTTCTCCCTCCTCCTCGTAATGATACAGGTGTCTCTGACAAACATTCTGGCATAACGTTTTTTTGCTCCTGGTTGAGGGATGAGGAACTTACCTGGCAGACAATTTTCTGTAATGCAGTTCATCCTGAATGATTGTTTGAACACTTCCGTAACTTATTCCTAGGGAAAAAAAATTTTGGATATTTTTATGTGCCAATCTTTTTCAATAATGTCACAAATGGCAACAATGTTGTCTGCAGTAATGCTTGTCCGTGGTCTCCTCCTATGAGGTTCATTTTCTACAGCTTTTCTTCCTACCACAAAATTTTTAGCTCACTCATAAACTCCAGTCTTTGAAAGTGATTCTCCCCAAACTGTGCACAGAGCTGTCTCAAATTTTCCAAAGCTTTGGTGCCCTTTTTTGCAAGAAATCTGATGATGATGCATTGCGCAACTATGTGCACCTCTTGCTCACCCATGGCATACTGACACAATCCTGTTCTCCGCAGTGCATGTACACGCAATATGCCCTCTCGAGATATTCCCAACAACATATCGACAAAGTCTCTTCTCAAAATTATTACCAACAGCAATGTTATATTAAAATTCCTGTTTATATTTGATCTGCCCTCGTATGTGAGATATGTATAACTTGGCCTGCTGTGGTTTGGATTGCAAGGTATCAATTTTGTTGATGGCTACTACTACCTTTATTAGCTGTCAAACCTATCCAGGCATAAGTTAGTCACTGATGGGCTGTCATCACTGTAACTGAAAGTAATACTTGGCATGGAATATCAGTGTTTTGAGTGGGTTACAGACCAATTAAGTGGAGGACCACTGTGCCACTGTTTCTGCAGACATTATAGAAGGTATTTTGTTGCTGCCGGGGCTATAAATGAAATGGAAGCTGAAAGGCTTAGGCTCTACTCCTCTTATCTAGAAATCCTTGTCAGGTACATTGAAATCTCACACACTTTACTTTTGTTGTTCAGTGACACTATGGTAATGGTACTTACTGTTAATTTGTGCAACGAACAACAATCTTTACACTACCTGTGATGTCAACATTAGAGCCATATATGTACGTACATGGGTCATTCAAAGGATGTACATATTTTCAATGAAAAAATGGATCCAGACAAACAGGGAACTCAATGAATGCAGGATAAACAAAGCTCTTGCATAATGACTAAAAAAATTAAAGATTTCATACAAAAGAAACAAAAACTACAGTTACTCTACTCAGTTACTGAATTCTTTATAAAATACATAGTTGCAGAGTGGTGCAGAGAATGGAACATTTTGGAAAGGGATTCCCAATAGGTGGTGTACTAACTATAGAAAGATACTTGGCACCTTCTACTTGCCTAGCATCTAATTAAAAATGATATGGGCAAGAGCAAAATTGTCCAACCCCATGAAAATATCCTGTTCAGCAAAGCTCATCAGCAATTAGGTATGATGTTCTGATATTAAAATGTCCTAGTGAAAGTCTGAAAATAAGTGTTCATGTTAACATATACAACTACAAGCATTAGCAGCTGTATCAAAACATCTAAACAAGACAAACAAAACCTACTGTATGTTACTGATGATGCTGCCAATACTAAAATCACTATATTTTTAATGCATCTAAAAATATTATTTTTGAACTGTGTGGATATTTTTGTAGTAGTGCCTGATGTTTCATACTTCATTAACTTCATGCTCATACTACTGTAGTATCTTATTTAATAAATCTGTCATACATTTGTATGTCATAAAAAAACATGTGCATACCAGTACCAAATTAATTTTGTCTTGACCTATGCATGAAACAGTGTTACCTGACTTTACAAAAAATAAAGGTTTGTAGTTAATGTTTATGAGAACTACTTTAATTCTTGTGAGGACAGCAATCATCCTATGAAATTAGTTGCATTAACTTATTAAACTCTTATAATAAAACACCATATTAACTTTTTAATTCCATTATCATAAATGAATCTGACATACTTCACTGGAATTAACTAGTGCCCTAACATATGTATTACTATATATTGTAGTAAAGAATAAGCAATCAAAGGTTTGAATGTAAAAAGCAGCTAATGGCAAATGCCTTCAAAGGCTTTACAATGGACTAATGTGGATCAATTTATAAAGTTCATACATTTTCTAATATACTATAGAATAATGTGTCTTTTATATCACCAAGGTACTGTACTTCATATATGAAACAAGTTATGAATTGATAATCCATTTCCCTCTATACAGAATAATCATATATTTCTACTTATGCACATCTTATGTCATCCTCAGTTGTTCAGGGGTAACATGTTAGCCTCTGGTACCTAAGATCGCAGATTCACACCCAATGGAGTGATAGAGTTTTTTGGTCATAAACATCCTTAGCATGACTGTCTTTAAAAGAGAAGTAAAGCCAGTGGTCCAGTGTCATAGATTTATGGCATGTAAAAGAACCTCAAGTCTGATAAAGAGGTTCTCTTAGAGAAATTAAGTCTTTCAGACCCATATAGTATGGGACATTGAGAACCACAGCACTTAAAGAATGTCTATAAATAAGAACTCATCATATCAATTTACATGTGTAAAATCTCATCAATTTACACAACTATTTTTTTTTTTAAAACTTGAAATAATTGTAGAATATTTGAAGAACTTTATATGTTAAATCAAGAAGTAAAAGTTTAAACCTTTCCTCAGCAACCAAGGAACATAATCACTAGTTGCCAAGATGCAGTCCAATTGTGTTTATAAACAGATAATTTGTGTAAGTTACTTCTCAGTTTGAAGTGCTTCAGAAAAGCTGCATTAGTTTGGCAAACATAAAATCAAAATATTTACTGGCTGTGTGCATTTATCATAAGTATACTAAGTTAGAGGTCCTTAATTTTCAAAGTTTTAATCAAGAAGGCGATATTGAAATATCTGGAATAAAATTAAAGTATGAAACTAATTCATTCTAATATAAAAATTATTTGTGGTTGGTTTATTGACACTCGTCACTTACTTTTTCATATATTTATGAGAGACTAGTTTCAAAGGCCCTGGCCTCCATTTTCAATCTCTTCCCAACTGGCAACTGTTGTTATCTGCTCTCTCTGGTGGTGGAACTATGAACTTTTTTGTCAAATTATCTGCTGGCGGGATTTCAAAGTTCATTACGCGATCCTTATTTTTCCAGATGAATATGTTCTCCCATGTTGTCAATCTATTTTGGTTTATCACTCCTTTTAATAATTTTGGATTTGGATCAATGTCATGGTTTTGGTTTATCACTCCTTTTAATAATTTTGGATTTGGATCAATGTCATGGTTGGTTTATCACTCCTTTTAATAATTTTGGATTTGGATCAATGTCATGGTTGGTTTATCACTCCTTTTAATAATTTTGGATTTGGATCAATGTCATGGTTGGTTTATCACTCCTTTTAATAATTTTGGATTTGGATCAATGTCATGGAGGCCAGGGCCTTTGAAACTAGTCTCTCATAAATATATGAAAAAGTAAGTGACGAGTGTCAATAAACCAACCACAAATAATTTTTATATTAATTTTGACGTCACTGTTACTAAATTCCTCCAAACACACATTAATTCATTCTATATTATTGGCCTGTACAGACCTCCAAATGGCAACTTTAAAATGTTTCAAAACCAACTGTTAAACCTTCTTGATAAATTGATGTTTAACTTAAATTGTAATATAATAGCTGGAGATTTTAATATAGATTTTCAAAACAAACAACAAATACAATACAGATGCATACACAATATTCTTGAACAGTTCAACTTGAGATATACAATAAATGATGTAACTAGATGGACAGACAATACTCAGAAGGTTATTGATAACATTATTACCAATATAGCTTCAAATTACACGCAGGTCACAGAGTTACATACCTATATATCTGATCATTATGCTCAGTGTCTACTGATACATGACTTTAACCAAACAGGCGGCAAACTGGCACAGAAAAGTAAGATCGGTCATGCATACGTTAACAATTGTTTTGATTCAAACTTGTTAGCTCTAAATCCTTTCATGGAAGTGTTGAAAACAGTGTTGTTGTATAAATTAAATTAATTGGGAGTCGATTAATGACACTAAACAACTCTTACTTTTAAATTTTTCCGGAACTAGTTTCAGAGGCCTTCCCTCTATCTTCAGCCGGACATCGACTGGTTCTCATTGGTGTAGCTGGCAATATTTTGTCATCGGTCTCCTCTGGTGGCAGTTCGAGGAACTTGCTGAACAAATCTTTCTGGGGGATGTCGAAATTGAATACTTTGTTCCTATTTTTTGAAATAAAGATTTGTTCCCATGTGGACAGTTCTTCTTTTCCTGTTGTATGTTTTAGTAATTTTGGTTCTGGATTTATGTTGTGGTTTTCTCCCCAAAAATGCATGGCAACTGCTGATTTTTCTAATGCTTTGTATTTTATGTTCCTAAAGTGTTCCTTTGCTCTTGTTTCTAAATTTCTTTTGGTTTTTCCAATATAAATTTGACTACAGTCACAGCATTCAATTTGATATATACCAGATTTTTTGTAAGATGGAATGGCATCTTTGATGTTTGAGCAAATTAGGTTTTTTAAGGAGAAATGGTTGACTGGTGCTAGTTGAATGTTTTGCTTTTGAAGACTTTTTTGAATTTATCAAAGGTTCATGGATGGTAAGTGAATTTTTTGAAGATCATTTTAGTTTCAGTAGCTGAGAGGGTTGTGGTTTCCTTTAGTAGTTTCTTCTTATTTGCTAAGTTCACTTTTTTGTCTACTAGTGATTTGGGAAAGTCATTTTTCTGTGCTATTTCAATAATTTTGTTGTATTCTATTTTGTATTCTTCTGCTGTGAGAGGGATGTTGACCAGTCTGTGTGCTAAACTATTCAAGATTGCCTGTTTGTGGGATCTTGGATTGTAGCCATTAGCTTTTATGTAGTTGTCTGTCTGTGTTGGTTTTCTGTAAATGCCAAAGTTTATTCTATTTTTATTTCTGATTATTTTTAGATCTAAAAATGGTAAATACTCGTCTTTTTCAACTTCTACAGTGAACTTGATGCTTTTTTTTCTTGAATATTTAAAAGTTTTAGTGCATCACTGATGTGTTTTTTTGGCACTATGGCAAATATGTGATCTACATATCTTTGCCAGAGTTTGAACATCCATGGGAAACCTTTAGTGATCCTTTATTTCTAGTGCACTCATGTACAGATCAGCCAGGAAGGGTGATAAGGGGTTGCCCATTGCTAAACCAGAAGTTTGATGGAAATATTTTGTTTGAAACTGGAAGAAATTCTGTTCTATGCATAATTTGGTAAGTTCGATGTAATCTGAAATTTCAAGTGATGACATTCCAAGTGATTTGAGCCATTTTTCTATCAATGTTGGGAGTTGTTTAACTGGTATGCTGGGAAACAGTGATTTAACGTCAAATGAGACTAGTGTGTCCTCTTCATTTAGTTCAGTATCCTTAATGTGTTCTATAAGCTCAAACATTAAAGTTGCCATTCCATCTAAATTAGCTCTAAATGGAGTCCTGAGTGAGGAGTTGTGAACTGATGTTAAGCTTGAAACTGATGTAAATAAAAAATTTAAGTGCTTTCTTAACATATTTAGGTATTATTTTAAAATTTATTGTCCAATAACAAAGGAAAAAATAAATAAAATTCACAATGTAGCCTCAAGAAAAGCTAATATGAATTGGATTACTGAAGAAATCAAGCAGCTTCGCACAATACTGCATATATCAAATGCTCTGTATACATCCAACAAAATACATATTAATCAATTAAAAAGTGTAAAAGAACTTTTATGACAAACAATTAACACTTGCAAAGCAAAATTACTTAAAAAAAATCATTAAATCTGATAATAAAATAAAAACAACTTGGCAAATAATAAATAACTTTAGAGGTAAAAAAATAACTGATGCTAAAAATAACATTGAAATAACTCAAAATGGTTCCCTGATAAACAACCCACAAACAGTAGTTTTAAAATGGAGGCGATTTGCCTTTGAAACTAGTCTCTCATTAATATAAAAAAGTAAGTGACGAGTATCAATAAACCAACTACAAATAGTTTTGAGATTAATTTTGACGTCACTGTTACTAAATTCCTCCAAACACATATAAGTAGTTAACTTGTTTAATGATCATGTTATATCTATTGGCCAAATATAGCTCATAGTGGCATGACTATACAACTAGTAATAACACCAGTCAGTTTTAAATACTAAAAGCAGAAGCATTATTAACAGTGAAGTATTCTTCATATTTGAGTTTGATTTATGAGACTATGTTTACACTCAAACTTCACTTACTTGTTGTATAATTGAAACGTTTTCAAGATCATTCGATCTCATCTTCAGCTGTTTGGTGACTAAATGAACCTTCCTCTTCTTCCACTCAGTGATCTTGAAAACGTTTCAATTATACAATAAGTAAGTGAAGTTTGAGTGTAAACATAGTGACTCATAAATCAAACTCAAATATACCAGTCAGTCTATTTTTCTGGAGCCAACAAGCACCTCTGAAATACTTAAGGCTATAAACAAGCTCAAACTAACAAGTGTTGGATATGATAAAATCCCCATTAAAGTGATAAAAGCACATAAGAATGCTATTGTTAATCTCCTAGTTGATATTATTAATGCAATCTTATCAAAAGGGATATTTCCTGATGATTTAAAAACAGCCAGGATAGTTCCTATATTTAAAAAGGGCAACAGAACCAAAGTAGATAATTACAGACCCATCTCAGTATTACCTTTCTTATCTAAAATAGTTAAAAAAGTAAAGTACATGCAGATTATAAAATTTTTAAACCACTTTCACTTAATACCTATCTGCCAAAATGGTTTCATTCAAGGCAAGTTACAAGGCTGTTACTTCTTTCTTTGAATATATTGTGACTTTGTGGGTTCGTGAAATAACAAGACGAGGTTACAAACGCAAAAACTACACTTTATTTTCCTAGCAATACACTGTTTACCATTACAAATTGCTAGATCCACTCAAAAACTGTTTATTTTCTCAAACACTACTCTCAACTGTCTCTCGCTTCCGGTCAAGATCGGCCCCGAAGTTTCCCGAATCTCCACCGGCCATCATTTATTCATCGGCTTCACGAGTCTACCGCCAGGGTAACACTGCTCCCTCCTCAAGGCTGGTCGTCCCGAACAGCGCCTTCGTAGCGGGCCAGGCGATCCAGGTGTACCACCAACATCTTTCCTCGGGGCACCTTCTGGATGCGGTAGACCACGTCGTTAATCCTCTTTACCACACGGTACGGTCCTTGCCATGGCTGCTGAAGCTTCGGGCAGCGTCCCTTGGTCCGGGTCGGGCGGTACAACCAGACCAGGTCACCTTGCTGGAACCCTTGGCTGTTGGCTTGCCTGTCGTATCGGGTTTTCATGCGGTCGCTCGCCTTCTGGATGTTCTGGCGAGCCATCTCGTGCATGTCGTAGAGGTGGTCCACCAGGTTCTCCACATCCCTCAAGAGTGGCCCCAAGTCTGCATCCGCCAGCTGCTCCCTCCTCAGGCCTGCACTATCCCAGCCATCCGCAGGCATTGCCGTGACTACTCGAACTGCTGCGGCACGCTCCAATGCTCTTGTGCATTGGCCGCACTCTTCTGGACAGGGTCTTCGGGACATAGCATCCGCGTTACCGTGACTCTTCCCTCTGCGATGTTCCGAGGTGAAGTCGTACTCCTGCTGCCTCTGGACCCAACGTGCTGTCTGGCCTTCCGATCGCGCCGTCACCATCACCTCGCTCCTCGCGGGGACAACCACGTCTTCGTTCAAGATGAACCTGCAAATTCCAAGGCGCTCTTCTGGTTGACGGAGTATAACCTCTTCTCCCTTGAGCCTCAGGACCTTCCTGCCGACGTCGACCATCGCCTCGTGGCTCCTGAGGGCATCCAGTCCCAGAATCACCTCCTCAGCCACCTTCGCGACGAACACCCACAGACGCACGGCACTCCGTCCCAAGGTCAGCTCCAGCAGGGCCTCCTTCTCCACAGGCATGGTGTCGCCCGATGCCGTCACAAGCTCGTATGGTCGGCTCGGCTTCCTCATCGGCAAACCCTTCGCCACGTCAGGTCTGATGATGGTCACGGCCGCCCCGGTGTCCACCAGCACGCGGCACGGCTTTCCTCTTGCCCAGCCGTCCGCGATGAGGTTGTCATCCATCCGCCGGTTGACGGCGCGGATTGTCACTCGAGGGGATGGTGGTAATGGCGCCGACGTATCACTCTCCACGCCGGGCCTTACTCGTTCTTCCCGCTGCCCTTCCTGGTGTGGGCAGTCTCTCTGCAGGTGCCCGGGCTGTCCACACCCCCAACACAGGCCACTAGGTGTTCGTCGGCGTCCCACAGCTGGTCTTCTGTCTCCGGCGTAGCGGACACTCCTCGTTCTCGACGTCGGAATAGATGCTACCTTGGCCGCCTGCATCCTTAATGCCGCTGTCAGCGCCTCATGGATGGTTTTATAATCGCCGAGCATTAGGCGCTGACGAATCTCCGTGTCCCGTACCCCGTCGACAAAGTTGTAGGCGGCTTCCCGGGATACGAACTCCAGTGGCAGGTCAACCAAGGCCTTGCCAGCTAGCTGCTCAATCGCTATGGCGAACTCCTGCAGCGTCTCCCCCGGCTGCTGTGACCTTGCCTTTAGTTGGCTGCGGTACGCTGCGGCTAAGCGGTGATTCCCGAAACGATTCTCCAGGGCCTCCTAGATGTCCTTGGGAGCCGCCGTTGTCTGCACCGCGTTTAGGACTTCCACGGCCCGTCCCTGGAGGCTGGCTATTAGCTGTGTGGCCTCCTCCTCCGGTGACCATCTGTTGTGCTTGGCCACTGTGTCGAACTGGCGGCGGAAGACCTCAAATGTTGACGCGCCGTCATATTTCGGCGGTTTGACGCGCGCAGATGTGTCGCGTCCCGGCGCGTCGGCCTTCAAATCCTTCAGTTTCCTGCCGATGACGTCCTCTACTATGGCGTTCAGGGACTTGACGCTGGTGTCGGCCTTTCCCTCCAGGTCGTCAACGCGGCTCGCCAGGTCCTCGACGCGCTCGTCCACTTGGCCCATCCGCTTGCCCAGCTCCGTCACGTTATCCCTCACGCCGGCCAACTGTTCTTCAAACTTCACGGCAAGGGCCTCGTTTGCCGCTTTCATCTCCGTGGCCAGGCTGTCGTTCGCTGCCCTCATTTCTGTGGTCAATTCGGTCTTTATTTGTTTCAACTCCGCGGCCAGGTTGTTATTTGCTACTTCTGTTTTTGCACCGAGGTTTTCATTTGCCGTCTTCATTTCTTCCATTTTCTCTAAAATCTTTGCCAATGCAGCTTCCATTGTCGTATGTTCCACTTCTGACACCAGTTGTGACTTTGTGGGTTCGTGAAATAACAAGACGAGGTTACAAACGCAAAAACTACACTTTATTTTCCTAGCAATACACCGTTTACCATTACAAATTGCTAGATCCCCTCAAAAACTGTTTATTTTCTCAAACACTACTCTCAACTGTCTCTCGCTTCCGGTCACGATCGGCCCCGAAGTTCCCCGAATCTCCACCGGCCATCATTTATTCATCGGCTTCGCGAGTCTACCGCCAGGGTAACACTATAATCAATACAGTTGAAAACGAATGTTACATGCTGGTGTACTGTTGGATCTTACTAAAGCATTTGATTGTGTTGATAAAACAATTTTACTTAATAAATTATATCTTCTTGGATTTATATGTATTGGTATGACCTAATAAGCTCATATATGGCTAATAGAACTCAATTCACAGAATTAAATACTACCCAGGGAATCTTTACATACCATAGTAAAAACATTGTATCGGGAGTTCCTCAGGGCTCCATTTTGGGACCACTATTGTTTATTTTGTGTATAAATGACATTGCCAATACAATTCCTAATGATGTTAGTTTAAATCTCTATGCTCATGATACAACAATGGGATTTAAGAATAAAGAACTTAATAATCTAGAAATACAAATGAATGACATTTTAAATAGTATAACTCAATATTTTAATAACTCCAAACTATGTGTTAATGCAAAAACAAGTGAATTAATAGTTTTTAGTTTTAAAACCACTCATTTTGAGCCCCATATATACTTGGACAATGATTTGATTCTACCTATTGATAATGTGGATGTTCTCAGTATAACAGTTGATAGTAAATTAACTTGGAATGAACATATTAATAAAACTGAACTGAAATTATCATCAGCCCTTTTTGTTCTAGGTAATGTATCAAAGTTTGTATCAACCGAAACTGCCAAGATAGTCTATTTTGCTTTCATTCATTCAATATTACATATGGCATAGAGCTGTGGGGATCAACATATAAAGCTAATCTCAAAAAAATCTTTACATTACAAAAACGAGTCATCAGATACATAGCCAATCTGCCAATGTATAGTCCTTGTAAGGAAGCATTCAAAACTCTTTCAATACTAACCCTTCCCAATTTCTTTATATTAAAATCCATATTGTATATACGAAATAGGTCTTTGCCTCAATAATTCAGCTATTCATAACTATAACACTAGAGGAAAACAAAACTTGGTAACTCAATTGCATAGATAGAATTATATGAAAGAAAGATTGATTAGGGTAAGCTGTATAGTGATGGGCACTTTAAGAGTTGGTTGGTTGGTTGCTAATGCTCATGAAGTTGGAGAATTTCCATTTTCCTTCTGGCCTCCCAATAACGTGTGACTAGTTGTGCTGTCAGTTCTCCATCTGTTTTTGTCAGGGCACTACACTGAAGCAGATGATCTCCACCCATCAATGAGTTCGGGTCCTACACAGTGTGCAGGTCGGGGATTCAAAAATATTAATCCTGTGTAGATGAGCGGCCAAACAGTCGTGGCACTTTAAGAGTAAATAAAATAATTTTTTTTTAACTTACAGGTACATACTTCCTAAGGTACATACTTCATATTGTACAAGTAAATAGTGAAATATATCTACTTTTATCAGGATGACTGTTGGGCATGTTGTAAGTACTGTCAACAATTTATGATTGATTATATTCAGCAATGTAGGAAACGTTAGTGATGGGCACAGAGAAGAAATATGTTAATGAGTATCAAAACTTAATACATTGTTAAATTAAAATATTACATTGTTAAATATATTAATACACTGTTAAATTAAAATATTTATTTAAATTAATAAATTCTGTTGTCATTCAAAATGTTCAAACAATTTGAACAGAAGTAAATATCTTCTGCAGTGTCTTCCACATGAAGACATTTTTTGTGAAATATCTTTTCACACATTTGACACAGAACTCCTTGTGCCTTTGTATTAATACTACAACCACATTGGAAGCACAGACCAATGAAAACATTTCAGTGGGTTTCTGAAAGATATTATAGTTTCACCCTCTACCGAGAAGTTACTCGTTGAACAAATCTCCCTATTTATTTCATCTGTAATATGAAAGGGTTCAAAACTGTTCTTTTGTTGATAATCAGGTACTCCTTTTGCGTTAGCTTGACATTCTGTATTTATTTGCATAGTTTTACTATGACCCACTTCAGCAGCACCTTCATTGGCATTCTCAAACAGTAACATCTTTCTTACTCCCCCCGATGGTTGTCATTTTTTGATGACTACTCACTCGCGCGGCAGGTAGATCAGTCTTCTTGTTATTTCCTTTTTCTTCTCATCAATTTGCTTTTATGTCTGCTTTTTCTTTATGAACTTCCATTGTTGGGAGGTTATAGCATAAAGTATACTCTCTGTATTGCGTAGACTTTTGCTTTTTGGTGTTTCAGGCCATACAAGACAATCCTCCAAGGTTTTAACATCTGAATGCTTTATTACACTACATTCAGTAACATTATCTGGAAATGGTGTTCATGGCTCTGATAAGTTCAGTCACTTGTAGAGGTGATGTATTAAGGACAGGTTGTACATATCTTTCTGCCAAATCTTGCTCTTCATTCTCCAGATGGTTCTCTGGTTGACAGTTCCGAATCCTCTCCGTTCAATCTTCTCCATTGTTGCACTCTCAGATGTTCTTTCCAATAGCACTAGGTGTCTTCGAAGGAAAGCTTTGTACCACCCAATACCCAGAAGATTATCCTTAAAGGGAGCTTATCTTTCATTTACTTTCAACAATTCCTGCACACCGAGTTGAATATCTTCTCTCCGTCTAGAGAAACCCTTCTTCCTCAAGTCTACAAGACAATGAACCAACTGTTTTTCTTCATCTTCAGTAAGAATCAGACTGGTGCCAAATGTAGACTTAGATTGTCCTTTAAGATAGTGCTGAAGTGTAGACCTTGGAACTCCAAAAGTTTCTTGCTGCACTTTTGATCTTTGCGCCATCCCTTACAGCTGCACTGCAGCTGTAAAACTTTATTTTTACAGAGTACCTTTCCTTTATTTGGCATTTTCAGGCTGGAATAAAATAAACAGACCTAAGTATTTATGGCGCGTTATCCTAGTGTGCACCATTGTTGGAATAATTGCTACTTAAATCAGCCTTTGAGATATTCCTCTTTAATTGAAGAAAAGGTCACAGTGCTGAGCATGTTCTGTGCCCATCAATGTTAAGAACTATTTTTATGTGTGCATTTTTGTTAAAAATAAACACAAGTATAATAGAAAATGCATTAAGAAGACAAATAAGCACAATACTTAAATGTGAATAAATCATAGTAATGGGCACCCTATGTTCACCACTAGTTTGTCAGTTGAAACTAGTTACAGTTATGGACACTGCCATTTGTAGGTTATTGTTAGTTCTGCAATAGCATAAAATGTCTCTATAACCCTACCTAATATATACACAAAGTAGGCAGGGAATAGACAGAACCATATTTAATTACTTGTTAAATAACTGGAGATATGTATCTTAACAAATTCTTAAGATTTCACACCAAGCTTAAAAGCTTTTCACAGCACCAACCAACAAGCATCAATTTATCCTCATTGCATGGCCGCCTGCCATGAAAAGTGTGTAGATAGATAGCTAAAGGAACTGTTAGCACAGAGATAAGAGTAGATTATTCATAGTGCTGCCAGAAGGCTTATTTTTACACTCTTTGAAGTTAAAGTGCCCATTACTATATGGGTGCCCATCTCTGTATGGTTTACCCTATATTGGCAGTAAATTGTTCAATAAATTACCGAAAAATTTCAGAAATAGTACTACATTACCTAAATTTAAATATATATTAGCCAATTTTCTTAAATCAAAAGATTACTATGACATGAAAGAATTTCTGAATGATAATGACCTCCAGTAGCTTTGTATCAATATATTTGTATTACAATAATTTTTATGTATTATTTTAGTACTTTAATTGTTATTATTTTGTAATTGTATTGTCTATTTTATTTATCTTTAACAACTGGACTATGATCTTGAACAAGTTTTCAATTGTATATACTATTGTACTTGTTATAAAGAACAATAAAATGAATTATGCCATGTGATCTAGACACTAAAACTGATAACTTTGTTATCCCTGGTCTTTGAAATGACTACACCCCAGAGCGCAAGAATAATAGTTTACTTGCAGTTTCCTTTAAGCTATAGAATTTATAAGGAATTTTATCAACTATTAACTCTGTATACATATTCATAATAGTAAGCAACTTGAGAATTAATTTAGATAATAGTATATAGAAGGGGACATAAAATGAAGGAGGAAAAGTGGCATTAGAAGGGAAAGAGCTGCGAACTGTAAGGATATTTGATTTAGAAGTGAGGCTAAGTAGTAATGGGAGATGGAATGACCATAAAATTAGTGCCTTAGCTAAGGGAAGTGTAGCAATGAATGTCATAAGGTCATGCCTTCAGAAAATACTGGAAATGCAAATTAGTTTGTTGGAAAGTATATAAAACAGTGGTTGAAGCAAAAATGGTATATAGATCAGAGATTTCGGAAGGATGGGATATAGTTGATAGAATACATAAATCGTTTTGTATAGAGGTTTTGGGTTTACATACATCATCAACAAATGCTGCTGCAATGCTGGAAATGGGAAGAGTGGGTAGTAAGGGGATGATAGTAGAAAGGTTGATGAAATACTGGTATAGAATAAAATCACTAGATGAGCATGATATTCTGCAAAAATTTAAGAGATGCAGGAGAAATCTTGTGCTGGGATGAACTGAGTTCAGGGAATAAGAATACTACAGGAAATTGAAATGGGTAACATATGAGAAGAGAGGGAGGAGTAAGTCAGAGGTTTCTGAGTAGAAGTAAAGAACAGAGAGGATGGAGATAGAGAAACAAGAATTATTTCATAGTCTTAGTGGTAAGAAGAGTTTAGTATTTTATAGTCAACTAAAAATGGACTTGGGCAGAGAGAAATATGTGGATGTATGCAATATGTTAGGAAGAGAAGGTTGGGCTTGGACTAGATTAAGTATGCATAAGTTAAGGGAAGATAGGATGGCAGTGAACTTGGATAGATGTCCTTTATGTGGAGAAACAGGCAATGATTTACATTATAAAGTAGAATATGAAGAAACAAAGCTGTGGAGAAACAGGCAATGATTTACATTATAAAGTAGAATATGAAGAAACAAAGCTGTGGAGAAAGCAGTTTTTACCCAAAAAGTGGGAGAATATCAATACAGAAGTTCTAAAAATTAGGATAAAGAAGCTACAAAACGAAGAGGATATAAAAATAAGGAAATTTATGGGAAAAGCGAGGGAAAAATAAAGAGAAGTAATATGAATTAAGTTAATGTCCTCCATACTTGAATAATCATGGCATTATAATTATGGCAGATTAAGGGATAAAATAGCAACTCAAGTAATGTGTAAGAAAATAAAATTGTAAAAGTTTTTTTTTTTTTTTTTTGTACAACTGGTTTGAAATAAATACACACATACAATATTAAGCACCTACAAGAATATTTTATAGAAAAATACCTCTGCCTCGACTGTCTAATCCTGAATTATTGGAACGATAGTTAAGACGATGATGGTGGGAATCAAGCAGAGCTGCAGCCAATGTTGAGCTTGATGCTGTGGCACAACTCGGCTCAGGACTGCGAGATGAACTCAAAGACGTACCTGTAATGCAGATACATGATAATGCAGTACGTCATTTCACTTTATATCCATTGTCCTCACAATCAGAAGAATTGTTGCTAAATGTATTTACTTAAGACGAGTCGGTACTAGAAACACTAACATTACTTTTTTAAAATCTTTGTCGATATGATTTGGGAATATATGTGTTTGGAGGAATTTAGTAACAGTGACGTCAAAATTAATCTCAGAAACTATTTGTAGTTGGTTTATTAATATTTATTTAAACAAGTGACGAGTATTAATAAACCAACTACAAATAGTTTCTGAGATGTTTTGGGAACATATATTCCCATCTTCAGAACGTGTCTGACTGATCTATGTTGTTATCATTGTAGTGGTTCTCTAAAATGGTGTCATCATGTGGCTGTTAATTGTACTTCCAGAGACTACTTGGTGGTGGTAAACTAAAATTCATTAACTGTCGTTTGTGTCTCAAAATGAAGATCTTTTCCCACCTGTCCAATTCTACTGCATGACTGATCAGTTTGATTAGTGTAATGTTCAGTTCAATGTTATGGTTGGTTGTCCAGAAATGGTGTGAAACTAGTTTTATCCATTTGTTTGTATTTTAAGCATCTTATATGTTTCTATAGTCTGGTTTCTAGATTTCTTTTTGTTTTTCCTATATAATTACAATAGGAGCAACTACTTTGTAAATTCCAGCTTTATGTACTATGGTATAGGGTCTTTTAATCTATTACAAAGTAATTTATCTATGCCAGAAAAATAAATTGTTCCTAAATGTAGTTCAAGATGATCTTCATTCCTGAATTACTGGCTCTCATTGTGTTAATAGGTAACATTGAGGCTTTATTGCAGAAAGTACATTTTATACAATATGCTCGGCCCTTTCGGTCCCCTGAAGCTTTATTTTTGGAAAGTTGTTGCATCTTATTTATATGTCAAAATTTTCCTTTTGTCCACAGAGTGTTAATGAACTACACCAAAATACTTTCAGTGATTGTAGACATGGTTAATATAAGCAAGTTGAGATAGGCAATGAATGGTTTGTGGCTAAACCAATGCAGTTAACTGTGTTAAACCTAATTGGCATCAGATGCTGATAAGTTGGTATTTAAACAAGGTGGGTGAAATTATTGGATTAGAATGTCTTTAAAACTGCTTCCTGAGTATAGAAATATCAATTCTTAGTAGATCTTTATTGGCATTCAAAATTTAATGCCTCAAAGATGTCCCAAATCTTTAACTGCCTTCTTGATTCATTTAGCCTACTCTAGTGGTGTTTCTGTAACTATTATGGTGGCCGAATCCGTAGTGCTGAAAACTGGGGTTCTAGAGGTCATTCAGTTCCTGTCATTTAGCTAATTTTTACTCCTTTTTAATACATAAATTGTAATTGGAAGATTATAGTGTCATTCATAACTAAGAAGGTGAATCTTGATTGGTCAGTACAATAACACTATTATGATTTCCTTGACTTGCTACACTTTGCATTGAAAATGCAGGTTGCCATTTCGAGAAGTTCCTATAAACCTGACGTAAAGAGCGCATTTAATTTTTATTTTATGAAAGTTTGTTCACCCTTTAAACCACCTCCCACTTAGATATTCATCATGTGAAAGTATTCAGCAGAATTCAAACTTTGTTTGAAAGAATTGTAATCAATTGCATTGAAAAGGTGAAATTTTTTCTTAAAATGCATACATTTATACAAAAATTAAAAGCTTAGACAAAATATTATAAAACAACCAACCAAACAAAAATAAACAAAGACAAAAAAGTGAACAAGACTCAAACTTGTTTACCTTTTCCTTGAAAGCTAATGTAATAACTGATATGATTCCGCCAAAGCGAGTGCTTCGACAAGTCACTCTTTTCATGTGTTGTACACTCAGGTATATCGTCATTAGCAGTGGCCTACTGGCACTTTAGAAACTTATAGCCGTAACTTCCCCATTTGAACCAAGTCTCCTATCTCAAATTACTTGTTTAAAATATCTCCACTTGCTCTGAAAACATTTTGTGTGTAATTCATTAACATCCTGTATTGGAACTGGCAAGAAAAAATTTTTTGTTTGCTTACCACTCACAAATTACTTTTAATGTACCAAGGCAAAGGGAAAATTGTTTTAGCCCAACTCCTAGGTATGGGGTTAGCATGTTTGTCTCATATTCAAGAGATTAGATCAATGTCTAAACTAAGCTCATTTTATATTTTGACAATTTTATTACTTATTATCCAATATGATGTATCTGATTAAAGAATTAACAATTGAATATGAAAAGTTCATAGTTTATATCATTTCTGCAACCTATTCTATTCAATACACAAAGTTAGTAGTAGAGGATATCTGAATAAGGAGAGGATTTAAGATCAAAACAGACTTCTTTCATGGTAGCTCAGTGGTAGGCCACTAGAATTAAAAACAATTCTTGTTCGAGTCCTAGTTATACAATGACTTCTTACTTTATTACCTACCTACAGTATTACATTCTAACCCACAGATCAATATCAAGATTTCATCAGAAATACAAGTTTTTCAAGAAAATCTCAATCTGAAATGACCTTTTACATGAAGACATTTTTCACCCGTTTTATTTTCCCAAAAATGGCTCTATGATTATAATTAAAATAACATATGTTTAAGAATATGTGAACGTATTTTTTTTTTTTTTTTTTTTGGGAATAGCCTGAGAAGTCCTTCTCATTCTGAAGGCTTTTGTATAATTGGTAAATCATAAGAGAAAGATAAAAATCTTATTATGCAAAAATTCTTGTTAAAGAACACTATTTGCCAGTATATGAATTATTTTTTGAGATATTCCTTGTTTTGGTTTAAAGTTTCAAATACTTATATTTTTAATTGGTAAGCTATTTGTTTTTTCTAATTGTTATGCAAGGAACATGGTAGTAGACACACATACAAAAAATATAAAATCCTAACAGTTCCCTGTATCTACGTTTATGAAAGCATTAAACATGTTTTACTAAATATTAAAAGCAGAAGCATTATTAACAGTGAAGTATTCTTCATATTTGAGTTTGATTTATGAGTCACTATGTTTACACTCAAATTTCACTTACTTGTTGTTGTATAACTGAAACGTTTTCAAGATCATTCGATCTCATCCTCAGCTGTTTGGTGACTAAATGAACATTCCTCTTCTTCCACTACTACGGAGCTCTGATCACTCTGCCATCTGGTGTTAAGGGTACTAAGTTTTAATAGTTCATTTAATGCCGGGATTTCAAAATTTATAACTTTATCACGTTTTTGTTTATGAATATTTTTCCCCAAATATCCAATTCTATGGGTGTACTTAAAGATTTTAACAGTTTAATGTTGTGGCCAATGTTGTGATTTTCTGTCCAAAAATGGTGTGAAACTGCAGATTTTTTTGTTTGTTTCAACTTAATGTTCCTCTGGTGTTCTTTTTGCCTGGTTAGCAAGTTTCTCTTAGTTTTTCCTATGTAGCTTTTTTCACAGGTTTCACAATTAATCTGATAAATTCCTGATTTCAAATTGTTGGGGATTGAATTTTTTAGTGGTTTATTTAGGAGGTTCCTCAGACTGAATTTGTTTTGGGGTGCTAGTTTTAAGTTTAGTCTTTTGAAGATTCGTTCAAATTTTCTAAAAGCCCATGGATGGTAGGTGAATTTTCTATATTGCCAATTTGTGTTTTTAAGTGGTGTGAGAGTGGTATTTTTTGATATTATCTTCAGTTTTTCCTTTCTCTTCATCATGTTCCTTATGATGGCTGGCTTGAATTCATTTAATACCGCTATGTCTTTTATGTGTTGTTCTTTCAAAAATTCCTCCTTACTCAGTGGGATGTTGTATAGCCGGTGAATTATACTTCTAAAGGCAGCTAGTTGATGTGAAACTGGGTTGTATTCATTTTTCTTTATGTAATTATCTATGTGTGTGGGGTTCCTGTATATTCCAAAATCTATACCATGACGATTTCTAGTTTTCTTGAGGTCCAAAAACCGTGATAAAGTTGTAAATTTTGAAATCCCGGCATTAAATGAAGTATTAAAACTTAGTCCCCTAACACCAGATGGCAGAGTGATTGGAGCTCCGTAATAGTGGAAGAAGAGGAATGTTCATTTAGTCACCAAACAGCTGAGGATGAGATCGAATGATCTTGAAAACGTTTCAATCATACAAGTAAGTGAAGTTTGAGTATAAACATAGTGACTCATAAATCAAACTCAAATATAATATAAAAATTATTTGTGGTTGGTTTATTGACACTCGTCACTTACTTTTTCATATATTTATGAGAGACTAGTTTCAAAGGCCCTGGCCTCCATTTTCAATCTCTTTCCAAGAGATTCTCTTGGAAGACACTCGTCTTGGAAAGAGATTGAAAATGGAGGCCAGGGCCTTTGAAACTAGTCTCTCATAAATATATGAAAAAGTAAGTGACGAGTGTCAATAAACCAACCACAAATAATTTTTATATTAATTTTGACGTCACTGTTACTAAATTCCTCCAAACCACATTAAAACTCAAATATGTTTTACTAAATTAAGAAAATTGCTGAAAACAGTCACATGCACAGCTATAATGTTAGAAATGAACAGGATTATTACAGAACTGCACTCAGGGGAACACTAAATAATCACTCAAAAAAGAAAAAGTATAGGGAAAGAACACTATAATGCTTTACCTAAGAAAATAATACACTTAAAACAAAGAGACATGCAAATAAAAGCCATTAAGAAATATTTGCTAGAAAATGCTTCCTACACTAAATAGAATCTAAGTGTTTAACTATTGTATAAATGTGTACAAGTGTAAATGTAGTTTATAGGTATGTGAAGTTGAAACAGCTCTATAATTAAATTTTGTTACACATGTATATAATTGTGGTGTATCCTATGTACTTTGAACATGACGATGAAATAAAATGGGAAAGAAAAAAAAAATCATTTAAAAAATAGAAACAAAGTATTCAATTTCGACATCCCCCAGAAAGATCTGTTCAACAAGTTCCTTGAACCGCCACCAGAGGAGACCTACGACAAAACATCGCCAGCTACACCACTCAGAACCAGTTGATGTCTGGTTGACAATGGAGGAAAATAGTCTCTGAAACGTGTTGTTTAGTGTCATTAATCGACTCCCTTTAAATTTAATTCAAAATTTCTTTATTTTCTATAATCGGCATATGTATGTTGGCTGAACTTAAATTGTCTAAGATGATATCTATGAATAAATTTGGCCAAAACAGGGCCTCTTTTCTGACTGACCTATATTGCAACCTCTTCCTCTCCACATCTGATACAAAATGTATTCTGATACAGTTCAATTAATATCTTCACCATCCCTTTACTTAGCCCTCTAGCCTCAGCTTATACCATGGTGCTTTCCTTATTTTATCATACAGCTTCTCAAAATCTTTAATATAGCAGATAGTCTGCTTTCTTTCACCTGCAAACATTTATTAACCAATGTCTTAATAATTGTTATGCTATCCACTGTCTGCCGCACCTTCCTAAATCCAGATTGAAATGGCGAGAATCTTTGATTCTCTTTTGCCCAGATTTGTATCCTCTGTGCTATTCCTGTCAAAATTTTCCCTACTCCTTCACTTCCCCTTCCTTTATACATAGCTGAATTATTGCCTCTTTCCATCTCTACAGGATTGATCATACTATTTAGAAGCCTAGAAAACACTGCAGTCTAGCCCTATCATATATTGAGCGAAAAAATTGTACTGGCATTGTCAATAATACCCATCACTTTATTCCTTTTAAAACTTCCATCATTTGGAAATGATCAATCTAACTTCTATAAATAACTACAAGCAAACTCAAGATCCCATCTGTCAATGCTTCTGTCCTCCCTTTTAAATAGTTAACCAAAGTAACTCAGCCACTCAACCGGTTTAACTGTTCAAATTTTAGCCGTTTACCTGTACACTTTCTAACCACTTGCCAAATTTGAGAAACCCAACCTGAGATTATTTTGGCTTCAAATTTCAGGCTCTTTTTCGATCCCATTTTGCTCTTTTCAACACTATCAGCTGTTTAAATGTATCTTTGAATATTATGATGACTTTCACTAACTGATAAACTGTAAGAGATACACAAACTCTTTCTACATAAAAAATTAAACCTCATTAAAATACATAATTTATGTCAAATACATTTTTTATTACTTATATGGAGCATCGAGTACTATTCAACTCAAAATTATATTAATTATAGAAAATGTCTAGTCATGGAGAATACTGGTGTGGCTTAAGTGCTGGAGAGGCACGGTAACTGGATGGACTATTGATTGTTTGTTTGTCAAATGGATCTCATGTAAGTTAATTAGGACGGTTCAAAATTACAAGAAATATTAATGAAACAGATAATAATTTTATGTACAAATATAATAATTTGTAGCTTAAAACTTCACTTAAAAGAAATAATGATAATTTTTATAAATGCTCCAGTTGATCGCATTTCATGTAAAATTATACACATCTTCAGCTGGAAGATATCTAAGATAAGTGAAGTTTTAAGTTACAAATTATTATATTTGTATGCTTCACTGTTAATAGCTTTATATTTTACGTAGATAATACTTTTTTTATTCTTCAAAACGTGCAACATGTATCTTTCTGTGATGTGAATATAGAATTTAAACTTTTTTTTAAATTAGTTTTAGTTATTCTTAAAACAGCGATTAAGGTTTAAGTAAATGCTTGCAAGTGGAAATAGGATATAACATTCTCCTGCATTACACAAGTGTAAAGATTAGAAATACATACTATCACCAATTATGCTGTAAATGTACTTGTATGGTTTTTAATCTTTGCAGTAAACAATGTGATCCCTTAAAATAGCTTAGAACACATTAGTTAACTTTTAGAAGACCACCCATGATGCAGCAGCTGATATACATGCAAGCATTGTAAAACAGTTACTCTCAGCAAATCTTTAGCTATTTCTTTGTTTAATGAATTAACACATTAAGCCTATAATTAAAGCCAGAATAAGGCATAGGTTAATCTAAAACTCTTTATGCTATAAGGGTATTTTGTATCCTCTATAAATATTATGTTTTAGTTATTCTTTTGGGACAATATCTATGTGCCATTTTGACATCATAGGTGTATAAAATCATTAAACTCAGACTATGTCTTGCATTTTAGTTAATTGATGGAAATGAATCATTTCTCCACACTAGCCATATAAGTTGCCACAAACAGTGTATCTCGAATGCGAGAGCCCCTAGTGGTTTACCGGGGAAATATACGAGTCAAATGGAGAATTTAATGTCAGGACGGCATGTTGGCAATGGTAGCTCAATGGATTAGAGCGACTGGACAGAAACCAGGAGATCCGTGGCTCAAATCCCGACCATGGCATTGAATTTTTCATGTTGACTATGTCTTGCATGATGGTATAAATGTTGACCTGTGTTACAAATCTTACAGGATGCCACTGCACAGGCGGCTCTGTTTGCAGGATTATGTATGTAAATAGATGCACATCCATACAATGCTAGGGTGACAGTGCTTCCAATGTGATGCCATTAACATGGGTGAGTGTACAACTTCATAAGTGTTAATTGTCAACATTGCAATATTATATAAGTGTAACATACTTGCTTGTATAGTGAGTGAGTGAATGTATGAGTGTGTGGAGGTTTAAGTTATAAACAGCTAAGTCATTTGGATTCAAAGTCAAAATTTAAAATAATCAAATGGAACAGGGGAAAAATTAAAACGTCTAATATAAAATGAAGGATAAACAATACAATTTGAGAAGATTAAAGATAAAACTCTCCTAAAACTGAAATATAAGTTAGACTTGCATATTAAAACCAATATTCATTGGTGATAAACCACAGTGTCTTATCTACAGCAAACAGATCGTCACCTAAAATAGAGCACAGCATATCAGCCAGGAAGGGATTGGCATTCATGAGCATATTGCAGTCAAGAAGCACATGCGATACAGAGAGGCAAATAGCAAAAAGAACGCAGCCGAGTTACTGTACAAAAGATGACCATGTGTCGTGAGAGTGTGACATAATCTTAACCAACTAAGAATAACCTTGGAATGCTTTGACAAACAGTGAGCAAAAGTTCATCGCAGTAAAATAAAGAAATATGATTTGCAAATACTTAATTGACTTTCTCTACTAACTACCAGTAGTCAGTCATGCACCATTTATTAACTATATGTCCACTTTAAATATGTCATGATTAAAGTCTGTTTAAAAACACTCTTAAGTAACTTTTTGTTATTATCATGGCTATATGGGAAGAAAGAATAATATATTTTGTTTCCTATAAGTAAGGACTGATACAATGAAGCCCCAATATCCTCCTGAGTCAATATTTGCTGAGGATGTTAGGAAGGTCCTACGAAAATGCGTTCTAGGTAAGTACTAGCAATATATGGAGCACTGAGTACCAGTTCAAAACAAAATTATATTATTAATTTTTAGATGAGTCGTATTTATTACACATCTGCTTCACTTTCGTATTTAATTTTTTTTTTTTTTACTGTTGTGGTTAAATTTTACCACTTTTCTTACAAATTTCGGAGAAATGTTTCGTTTTAGGCAATTGTTGATAAATTTTATGTACGCTGATATTAACCTTCTTTTTGTCTTTAGTTTCAAATATTGTTTTATTTCTTTCTTGTTGCTGAAATGTTCGTTGAAATTTTCAAATGTGAACTTCCTTACCTCCATGTTGTCCGGTTTTTAAAATTGGCTGGTTCTAACTTTTGCGTGTTCCTCTTGATTTGACGTTACTTCAATATATCGAGATTTAACTGTGAAGCAAATGTGTAATAAATACGACTCATCTAAAAATTAATAATTATTTCGCTTCACTGTGGTGTTCCAATACAGTTAAATCTTGATATATAGACAAAATTATATATTTGTTTGCATTTTAGCCTTAGGTTGCTAAGAACAATCAGTGATCAGATCGTATTTCTTACCTTTTTTTTTAAAATGATTAATTAACATTCTTTAACTTAAAGTGGTTGAAATGATGCTCAAAATGGCTTGGGGTCTCTAGGGCTTAGATACCTGACACTTGTCTTCTCAGGATACGGGAAACAAATCTGGAAGAGCCTTATACATGTAACTTACCCTAACATTTGAACTTGGGACCTCTTAAAAATAAGAGGCAGACTTATTACCCCACACCACAGAGGTGGGTAAAATATTTTCAAACATGTTCTACAGATGTTGCATCATTTCGATGGTTGTTTGTAAATACTTTGTCATTAAAGTGTATGTTATATTTTATTAATTAGAAATTAACAAAATCATACATATAAATGTGATATTTCTGGCAAATAATTTAACCTAATCGAAGAAAACTTAAAAGTAGTAATAAATATTTTGGGGTTAGCTGAAGCTAAGAAAACAATTATTTGACACAAGTTGAATATTTTGAGGTGAAGTAACCTCTTGTCTTTGTCTTATGGTTTTTATCTTACATAAAATATAGGAAAAATGAATTATTTAGGCTTCAAAGAATGACTGCATTTAATCACACTTTTTCCTTTGAGTGTGTAGTTTTAGGTGGGGTTTCTTGCATGTCACTAAAAACTGTCCACCTCAAGGTGACATTTGTAATTTACTGAACTTTAATTTTGAGTTCTGCTTTTCACAGCATATGGTCTTTTTTTCTAAAATGGCTTTTTTAAGATTTAGGAGATACAACATGGATGCACGATGCAACCTGAATATTGAATTTTCAGATGAAATAAGAAATACTTGCTCCCTTTTAGTAACCAGGAAAGTAAAAAACAAAAATTATATTTTCTAAACAGTGGAGAAAACAAGGAGAAAAAAAAAAAAACTTTGAATTTATGCTTCAAAACAAGGCACTGGGAATGTCCAAGCACTGCATATTTTGCTTTTAATGTTGTTACAACCACACAGAAATATGTTTTCATGCATATTTCCCAATGTTATTATTTTATTTATTATGATTTTGAAAATGCCAATAATGCTCCAGGATGTTTCATCTTGTTATTTACAATATTTACTGTAACATGCAAGAAAAGTAACATTTCATTATTTTCCTTGGTCCCTGCCCTGCATTGTAAAAACAATAGCTGAAATCAAACAAGAACTAAAATTTATATTGCAATACGAATGAGGGAGGAAGAACATTTTTTTTTAATATTATGTAGACGAAAGATTAACAGTAAACTATATACAAGAAACCAGAGATTTTGCTCTTTTATTATTGGTCATGGATCTTATAAAACATATTACAAAAAGATCAATAAATCAAATAATGACACATGTAACATCTGCAGAGTTCAGGATAAATAACATAAGAAAAGTGAAGGACATATTTTAGAATCTAGAAGATGGCAAGAGTAGAATGACAAAGATGAGAAGAAATAGGAATGAAGGATGTAAGAGAACAAGTTGCTGGGGTAGTGTGGAGCTTCATTATTAGGAAAGAGGTTACTTTGGAGCAAGAGGAGTGATATTAAAACTGATATGCAGAAACTGGAATTACACAGGTAACAGGAAGACAGATGAAGAATGGACAGTTGTGCTGCTGAAGTGAGGGAGAAAATGCATGGAATTTTAAGTCAAGGTTTAATGCAGTGAAAGGAATAAAAAGTGATAGTGTAAACAAGAGACTTTATTATAAAACAAATGGTTAAAAAAGAAAATATAGTTTAATACTAATTATAAATAGTACATTTAAATTTAAAACTTAGGTATAATATTAGGGTTTTAATAATAGAAATAATAATAAAATTAATTAACTGAAAATGAAATTGTGATATTAAATTATACATATAGTAAGGATTAAGAATAGAATAGAGCTAGTAAATATAGATAAATAAAATAAAAAAAAATGTACATAATTAATAGTTCTAAATAAATTCTATTTAAATAAACTACCTTGAAATTATAGATATGGCATAAATAAGATACAAATTATGAATTAAAAATAAATATAAATTAATATTGACAATGTCTATAATTCTGTATGAATTCCTGTGGCTAGTAAACATTGTATTGTAATAATGTAAATAATAGAGTATTTAATTATTTAAATGTTGATTGTTTACAGAAATGAAAACTAAAATAGATACCTTTAGTGTTAAGAGGTGGAATGTGCTGGTTACCAGTACATGTTTTTCGCTGGGTACCAGTGAATGTAGTAGAAGTGTAGTTTGCATGTAAAGAAGCTGGTTACCAGTTGCTTTGGTTGCTGGTTTCTAGCAGATGTAGGTTATGTAGAAAATTATGTTATACCTTTTGTTATACCTTTACTCTAGTCCATCTGAATCTCACTTAACATCTAAATTTTTCTTCCACAAATTTTAGTTTTTAATTATTTAATAGTATCAATTTTATCTGAAAAGTTATGTATATGTGTTATTATAAAATAAATGTTAAAGTTTGAAATGTCCAGTGTAGTAATCGGGAACCGAGATACAATATTAAAATTTTGTTTGTCTGTAGTAATCAATTTAAACTAAATTTCCGATGAGCTAGAGACCCGAAACTTAAAACACAGGTGAGAACATGATAGCAATGCTATATTAATGTGCTTCAGGGAAAGTCTCTTCAGAGTAACCTTTACATGGGAAAATTTTTTAACAAACTTTACAAGTTAGATTTTTTTTTTTTTAAAATTTACATCCCCCATGTTAAGTCATATTGGACGATGAATGAAATGGGTGAAATGATGCTCAAATGAACCTAGGATCCATAGAGTTTAGAGGGAAAACCACAGAAAAGACCTTATCTAGATAAGTCACCCTGACAGAGGCTTGAACTTTTGAATGTGAGACAGACACGCTACCACCTACACTTCAGAGGTGGGCACAGTGAGTTAGAGAGTTGAAACTTTAAACATAACTTAGAAGTAGATAACAATGTAATGTTAACTTGCTTTTAAGAAAATCCTTTTACTCCAAACTATCCTTTACATGGAGTTTTTTGAAAAGTCTGATTTTCTTAAAGATGGCTCTAATGATTTTTATTGAAGTAATGTTTATTTGATTAATGAAATGTATATCTTAAATTATCTGGAAATTGTCTCCGAAGTCCCTTGAACTGGATGAAAGGCAGACAAGACGAGATGTTTAGTTTTAATTATTTAAATAAAACTTTTAAAATACATGTTTTTAAAATGGACCAAAAAGTATAAAATAATTTCTCCTGGCCCAAAGAGATTGTCCTGAAAATTTGTGATTGTGCATTTTTAATGGCTATGAAAATGCTTTTAAGATTTAAAATAAAAAGTGTGGGGTGACTGTAATAGATAACAGTAAGCAGTGTAGGGAATAGACATCACTAAGAAATCTCACACAACTGCTCATATTATTTCAAGTGCAATAAAACTGTTAGTGACCTGGATGAACTATTTATGCGTCAATCATCTATTGCATGTGTCCCATGTTTTTGTTTTAAATTTTATAAGGCCTCCCTACTACTGAGGTATTAAAACACACTGTGGAGCTTTTCATACCTGACTTTACCAGTTTACTTGCCAAATAAATTTAAAGATGAGTCGACTAATGACACTAAACAACACTTACTTTTAAATTTCCTGGAACATGTTTCGGAGGCTACTTTCCTTTATTGTCAACCAGACATCGACATTGTCATTAATCGACTCATCTTTAAATTTAATTTATTACAATACTGTTTTCAATACTTCCATGAAAGAAAATTATTTGCCAATATTTAATGACGAGCAATTTTCATTGGAACACCACCACCTCCAAACAACAGACGGTGTCGCTGAGTAGCTCATTAAATCTGTTGACAAATTGTTTATCGAGAAGTTTGATGATGAAGCACTAAGCAGAGCAACATTTAAGCCAAAAGTTTGGTTTAGATAAGTAGATGACTACTTTGTCATCTGGAGCCAAGGTGAAGAAAAACTGGAAGCTTCCTTCAACATCTAAATAGTTGAAACTGCAATATAAGTTCACCATGTAAAAAGACCAAGACAACAGCTTTTCCATTTCTGGATGTGCAAGTAACAAGAGAAACTGAATAATATCTGGGTAACACCATGTATTAGAAGCCCACACACAGTAATATGATACCTACATAAATCTCAACAAAAATTGAACATAATTAAGACTCTTACTGAGCAAGTTAAAACCATTTGTGAGCCATAAAATCTGAACTAAGAAATCTGATATTTAAACAAAGTTCTCACCAGCAATGGTTACAGAAACAAAAATCCCAAGTACCTCTCAGCTCATAAAGGCAAAAACAAATGATCACCACAGTATATTTGCTGTAGAACAACAAAGTAACAACCTAATTGGGAAACAGTTGCAGTTCTATCACATAAGAACAATTTATATACCAACAAGAATAAAGGATATTATTTGAAGCAAAAGGTTAGAAACAGTGATGTATATAACAATTGAAGTAATGAGTTGGTATTCAAACACAACATCACTTAAAATATCCTTACTTGAACAATTGTTCGCCGGTCTCCGAAACAATTGTTCAAGTAAGGATATTTTAAGTGATGTTGTGTTTGAATACCAACTCATTACTTCAAGAATAAAGGACCTATTAAACTTCAAGAAGGAAAAATGGCATCCACATTGCACAGCAGGTGTTTACAGAATAACATGCAGATAGTAAAATGTATATAGTAACCACCATGTAGAGAATTAATATGAGTGAAAGAATATTAACGACAAATTCGTTTAGCTGAGATGGAAAGCACAAAAGTGGTAGAACATTCCCTACTATTTGACCATGATATTACAGGGACTCTATAGTGTTCTCCAAGACAAGCCTTTTCACACTCACTTGACACTAGACGTGAATGAAATATTTAAATTATGCCTTATGACTGCAAAGAAGACAGATAAGCAAAGTGTGGATTCCAGTTCTGAGAACTGCATTTTATATAAAGGACAGTTCTTTTTGCTGATGACAGTAGTGTCCTGGTGACCAGTACAAATTCAAATGAGTGGATAATTACATTGAATTATGTTTTGAACTGTATGTCATGTTGGCTTAAAGTGAACAAATTATTTGTGAATCTAAACAAAACAAAAGTTGTTAAATTTATAACTCATCGTACATCACACACTTGGATAGAAATTGGGACTGATGATATGTTATTAAAAAGAAATTGACCGCATAAAATTTCTCAGCTTTCAAGTGGACAGATGTTTAGATTGGAAAGCCCACATAAAGTATATTAATTAAACTGAGCTCTGCCTTTTACGTGATTCGAATGCTGGTTAATGTGAGTTCTATTGATACGTTTAAATTAGTGTATTATGCATACTTTAGCTCTATAATGGAATATTATTTTGGGGCAGCTCAGTAGAAAATAAAAGAACATTTCTTATACAAAAAGGGTTATAAGAATCATTACTAACATCCATAGCAGATGCTCCTGCAAACATCTTTAGAAAGATGAAGATAATTAACCCTTCTTTACATGTATATATTCTTGTTCCTAAAATTTTTTATGTAATTGAGCCTCATTTATGACAAATGACATAATTCACAGAATAAACACTAGACAAAAGTGTAACATCCGTTATCCCAGTGTTAAACTTTCTTGCTTCCAGAAAGGTGTGCATTATTAAACCATCAAAGTATTCGGCATTCTTCCTAATGATCTTAAAGGAAAAACTGATAACTTCAGTGCTTTTAAAAATGCAGCTAGAGAAAACCTATGTTCAAAATCATTTTATTCTGTACAAGATTATCTGAATGACAGATTATCCTGATAATACTTATGTAGCCCTGTAAGTAGAATCTAATTGTGCAATGACAAATAATTGCCAATAAACCTTTAATGCCTGTTTAAAAGTTATTCAAATGTACATGTATTGCAGAAATGACAATAAATGGTACCCATTGCAAATCTAATATAAAATGCTGAGACATACTGGCAAAAGCCAAGAGAAAGTTGATTAAAAAAGTGTTTGATTTTGTATGATATATAATTATCCCTGCCTTATTTTCTATATTGCCTTTATATGTGTCCCTTATGTTTAATTTTCAAGTATACAGACTATGAAACTGTATAGCTCTGGACAAGTTCAATGTTTAGAATCCTTTGTGTCTACAAGTGAACACACAATGCAAATCTAATCTAATCTATGATACTGCCATTCTAAGGGAGGTTTGTATACATATACTGCATCTCTCATGGACTTAATGTCCTGAAATGTTTGAAGTGAGGTGTGTTGAAAATCATCTCAACTGTTTATTACAGTAATATTCTCAGTAAAAAGCAAATTTACTGCACATATTGGTACTTAGAAAGCACCTTATTTTTACTTTCTCTACTACTTATCTACATTAAATAAGTAGCATAGTAGAAGAAATACTGTATTCTCCCCAAAAATTTGATGTGGATGTTTTACTGGAAATTTTAATTTTTAGGCCCACTGAATTCAGAGGTATTTTTAGACATAATGTTTTGTGTTTATATCCCATAAAATACATTACTAAAAAATGAAAAGTCAGTTGAATAACAAACTCATTAAGTTAAATATATTCCAAAAATATGTACACAATTTTTAAAGAAATTCCCTTTATCCCAAACTTTTATTGAACATTTTTCATTATTTATTTTCTCATAAATGGCTCTTAACTATTTTGATTAAAATACCACATGTTTAAGATATTTATAACACGTGAAACGTATATGTTGGAATTTGTTACAAATAGCCTATGTAATCCTTTTTGTTCTGAATGACTTCTGTATAATTGATAAATCACAAGAGAAAGATGCACCCTTATTACAGAAAAAAGCATATCTTGTTAAAGCACACACTTTATGTTAAATAACATTTTATTGGTGGTGTTAACCATTTCCAAGATATTATTTTTTATTGGTTTGAATTTTCAGTACTTATACTTTTATAAAGTGGCAAGTTCCTGTAAAGAGCATAGAATTTTAAAGCTGTAACCTGCTTTTTAAAAGTATGACTATGGCTATAGACCACCACATCTTTATACCTATGTAAGTGAAAACATGTACTACACAAATATAATTATTTGTAACAGAAACTTCACTTATCTTTAAAGAAAATTATGTAAATTTTCTTATTAATTTATCACAATTAACAAGTAGAGCAGAAGAATTGCACAAATAAATTGGAGAAGAGTAACTAGGAAAGTCATGTGATACAACACCTTTTTTTGTTGTTGTAAAGATCATATGAAATTACAGGAGAGCAAGACATGAGAAGATGAAATACACAAAGAGTAATAAACATTAGTGTGCTCAAAAAAGAAAACAGCAAGACTATGTAAGTTTGTAAAAAAAATTAAAATAATGAGACTTTTCAATACTCAAGGTAGGGTCATATTTATTAATTTGTAGTTACAAAGCTCTTATTTGGATTCTAAATTTTAGCATTCAAGAACCCAGATTGACAGAAATGTTCTGATCCTACCAATAGCACGCAACAGCAGTGTTACAGAACTAGTTTTTGGGAGAGGAAGAGTGCAAAAAAATGGAGTGCAGTATCACTGGAGCTTAGCAGAAGCACACTGTAGTATGTAGTACTTCTGCCCAGCAGAAGAAGGCAAGAGATGAATGAAGGGGAGAGAGTTGTTTGAACTGTTAATGTGCTCTGTTAGTGGGTCTGTTTAATAGGAAATGTTTGTATGAGAGTGCATATGAGTCACCCATGTTGCCAGAACTAATGCTCGTTGCAGTAAATGCAGTTATAGGTATTGTGTGTCAGATGCATAGCATCCGTGTCATACTCAGAAGGCTAGCTTAAACACTGTGCGGACAGCAAAAGTGATTATGTTACACATTCCTCTAGCCTGTCTTCTTGTCCTGGGCAGACAGTACTATCCTGCCTTACACAAGAGTATATGAACATAGATTTTAAATTCTGCAATAACAGCCAATAGTTACATGACAATGTTTGTTGTCCCAAAGCTGCTATTGCTGCAAAGATTCACTAAAGCGTCTATTTTATTCTCCTGATATTAGTCTGTCATTTTAACTTATTTTAGAAATCATGAAATTATGAAAGCCCTTCCCAACTAGCCAAAATATCTAAAGAGCAATATGGTGGTTACTGATCTATATCTGCAAAAATGACACTACCTTCCAGTAGAATGGAAAAGAGGTTATGTAAGGAGGTTATCTGCCCGGACATATAGAAAAATGGAAGTATTAACAACTGAAGATGTGTGAAAAAATGGTCTAACTTAAAACTGAGTTTTGCAAAAACCTTTATATTTTGAATCATGATGTTCGTTTCAGTCTCTGATAATAAGTTTTTAAACTTTCCTTTTATGATGCTTTGATGCAGTAATTTTAATGACTTGACTTAATTCCTGTTACTCTTGGGTGGAGCATAGGGCACAAAGAAGAGCTCTCCATTTGACTCAATTTGCTGCCACAGTTTTGATATTCTTCCAAGAATTCCCAACTGACACTGCCTCCGCTTCCACTGTTCGGTGCCATGTTATCCTTGGTCTCCCTCTTCTTCTAGCTCCTTCTGGATTCCATTCAAGAACCTGTTTTGGAATGCTGTCAGGACCTATCCATTTACATTTACATTCTTTTATCTGAATTTCCACCTGGTGTTGAGTTCGCTCGCACAATTCCTGATTTGAAAAGTACCCGGCCATCGCACTCCTAGGATGGTTCTTAAACATCTGTTAATGAATGTCTGGACCTTGTGTGTTGCCTCTCCAATCTCTTCCAGGCCAGTAATATTAATAATTATGCTTTAATAATCATTAAGAATATTGCACATTAGATTGAATATGAATTTATATCATAAGAATATGGAAACTAAAACAATTTAAATTAGTTATAACACACCAAATCATAAGCTATGTTATTGAAGTGAATGTCATCGCTAGGAATTTTTAAGCATTTAAACCAGGATGGAGGAAATTAGGTTGAACTGTTACCAGACTTTGGGACAGTGACATCACAAATAACAAATGATGTACTATCTATTATACAGTGGGTTGGCATTTGCAAACACTCACTCATCAGACCGAGTTTTACCGTGTCAGTGATCCTTGGCTGCTGTTGTGCATGTTCTTTGTATTATAATGGTCTGAGTGTAGCTAAACTGAAGCCAAACTCCTTAAGAATCCCTAGGCTTGGTCATAATGATCTGCACTATTTTCAACATTACTTATGGTAGGCCCATTAGATTGTTAAAAATATAATACTGAAGGAACATTGGTAGCATATAATTTAATAGCTCCACAACGCTTTCGGTTTAGCTGAAATTATTTCCTTAGGGCAGTCACATTTATTGGGCAACATAACATTTGGAAGAGAGTCCCTAATTGCAACATTTTTGTGCCTAATATTCACAGTCAAATACTCCTACATTGTCTACATTTACATTTGAAGGAAAAGTGAAATGTGATACTGCTTCTATCTTATAATACATCACGTCATTTATCAATAACTTTTGTTTTGAAAATGACAAGTAACTATGTAAAAAATAAAGCTAGTTATAGTGAAAAAACAAATACTACACAAATATAATTATTTGCAACAAAAACTTCACTTATCTTAAGTGAAGCTTTTGTTACAAATAGTTATATTTGTATAGTATGACAAGTAACTTTTAAACTGTTAAAAACATATCGCTGGACAGACATTTTGTTATGATCACATGTGGAAGTATAAATCAGCAAATTTTGGATCTTGAGAGTTAGACCATTCATGTCCACATCTTCCAATTGTTTTTAATATAAATTAATGATAATTTATTATAACAGGGTCCTTGTATAAGTGTATCTAACTAAAAGAAGGGAATAGAAGCATAAAATATTTAATCTATCAGATGTTAATCAGTGTGTAAGATTTTACATTAAACCAAAACATATGCAAATACCTGTTGCAAGATCCAAACAAGCAATGCCTTCTCCCAGGCTTGATTATCACCAATAAGATGTTCATGTATATTACAAATACTTCTACTAAAAGTACATGCATTAATGAATTATTTACTTACACACAAAAAAACTGATGAAATGTTTCTAATTGGTAAAAGCCATCACCAGTTTGCCACAAATAGTTTCACAAGCACAAAATAAAGTGTCTACATGATTCTTTAATAAGCTGCATTTATTTTTCTCTTTCCATATTAACACACGAAAAAGTATATTAAACAGCATATATATATATATATATATATATATATATATATATATATATTTTTTTTTTTACAGATATTTACAAGAAAAGCAAAGAATCATAATATGGAAAGTTGTGAAATGTTATAACTCAAACATGCACATGCATATTCATTAAGAATGATGAAGCGATTTTCTCAGTTATGATTCTTTGTTACATTTATTATATTTGATTTATTAACTTTAATGATTTTCTCACCCTTCATCCTTTCTGTAAGAAACGTGCCAAAAACCAACTGACTTTCAAAACCACTGTGCCAAAAAACATCAAAAAATACTTGGTAGCACTGATTAGTTCTAAAGTGCCAAGTGTTATGTTACATCAGTTGAGTTCCCACTGCTTCCAATTACACCAGTAACTGTGACGATGAAACTTTCATCTGAACATTACAGATCAGGGCTGCATACAGACAATTCAATTTTTAAGCTGTTAAGGTTTTTTTCTTCTTCTTTTGTATGTTGCTTACTTTTTTATATACTGCTTTTAAAATCATGGGTCATATCAGTGGCTCTTCGGAACAACATCAGCAATGGTTTTCACTTACACTTGGGCAAAACTACTTTGGGAATTACATTAAATTCACACACATTCATACTCTCACATTCATTTCTCTCATGGGAAAATAACACTGGCTAAAGAAAAATTTCCACCCTCTGGCAGGGAACTGAACCCAGTGCCTCTGTATTTGAAGCTTAACATTGTAACACTAGACCACAGTGGCAGTCTTTTGTGATGCATTGTTCTTTTCCAGATATCAGTTCTTATACCTCCTACTTTATATTAATTGAAAATAAATACAACAGAAGTTTCTGGAAGACCTGCCATTAATTTCCCCCTTTTAATATAAGTTATGCCTGTTAATGAACACTAGAACTACATAGAGTCGCGGACCATCATTTACGATAGGTGGCATACATGCTAAAAGGGTTCGCACGGAGCAATAACGTGGCTTGTTTACACAACGGAACTGATAGGCAGCACAGTGTGGAAATAAAGAGCCTGCAAAAACAGATAAAGATAGCCCGGAGATAAAAGACTTACTGATACAGATAAGTGTGGTAAATGGAACATTATGGTGTGACGTCTTGATTGTTTTATAGAACATTTGATTTGTTTGTTCCAGAAATATCTAGAATTATCAATAGAGGTATTTAAGGAGGCGGCAACTCGCCAAGAGTCAGCCATAAACAGACGTAACAGGAGAGTTGTAAACAGATGTAATTAGGATGCTGTTTGTTGTGGTAATCGACCTTGGTAGATTGTGATTGTGTATGTGACGTAATTCTGATACGTAAGGATTGAACAGAGTGTATTTCTACGGAAATAAAGAACATTTTGAATTTCTGCAAATTTGACTTTTAATTATACGAACCCACAAAGTCACAATATATTACATGATTTCAGACCACAGCTTGACAAAAATAGTTTGCCCATTTCTGCTGATGGAACAAGTATGGTGAGTGATTGCACATCTTCAATGTCTAAATGGTTTCCCCTACCATACACCAATGCCTTACTAACACTAATATTCTATTTACATAAATTTCATTGATGTCTATGGTCTAATGCTTAGTAATCTGGCTTCTGAACTAAAGAGGTCCAGTTCAATTCCCAACTGGGGTGAGAAATTTATCTTCAACCGGTATCGTTCCCTATCCTTTACAGTTTGGAAGATGGGAGCGATTCTTCATACAAAAGTAATAAAACCCAATATTAAAAAGCTTATAGTTTAGAAAGTGAAAATTACAATATCATCAATTGTTTATGAAGTAAGAGTAGTCTCAATGTGACTATAGAAATTAAAATGAGATACAAAGGCAATGACAAAGGTGAAGATCAATATATCTCTTTAATATTGCATCAAGAGCCAAAGGTCAAACTTAGCAGCAGCATGATGCACACTAGACCTTTCTGTCAGGAAAGGAATACTGAATAGTCAAGTATTAATTTCATTAATTCTGGCCTTATATACATTGCCAAATGATATCAGAGTACTTTGATTAGTTATGACCAGGTGTAACCGTGTGAATCAGGCACAAAACTAAGAACAGCTTGAACAATTATTGCCATTATTTCATTGTCTTGTGAGACTTACATAAGGGGTTGAAGCTGATTAAGCAGATTAAGCAGCAACTTGCAAGTTTTATACATTCAGAAATGAGGAATGCTTATTAATTAAAGTATGATAGCAGTGAAAACTGAACATAATGATGTATTTAAATATGAAAAAATAAATCAATCTACTAAAGGGTTTAAGTTACATGCAAATTGAATGTTAATGCACTGTGTATGAAAGTTTGCCACAGAAAGCATTGCAAAGGAACTGAATAACCCTGTGTGTAAATGAGTGGCAAAATACTAACTAGTGATACCAATAGCTTTTTGCTATTATACTTTTTGGCACAGAATTATGAAGTTTTTATATTTTTTAATAGATCTGGCATAGTTAAAAACACTTTATTCCACTGTTATTAAAGTTTAAAGATAAAACAACTTTATGTTGACTCAAAATATGGAAACCTCTGTATTTAACTGAGTTGGTTATATATAGTATATTTGTATTATTTATTATTCATTGGTTATGCTGTAATAGCCTTAATTACAATAACCAAGAAGTTATGCTTTCACTATATTTCAATTTAATCTAAACTTCTTGAATTATTAACTATGGAAATATTATATTATTTAAAGGTTTGCATATCTATTTCTAACACTTGGTGTTTGCTATCAATGTTCTTATTAAATATAGAAAATGTTTTAACTCTATATGGATCACAGCCTCTGACTATTGCTATCATAAATGTCAATGTAACAATTCATTAAATGTTTTTTGTATTGAAAATATTACTATAATACTAGTTCTTCTTTAAAAATGTTTTCTCAAAGTTTGATTCAAATGTTATTTCTTCTACATAATCCTCTTTGATCTTATATTAATAATAAAATATTTGGTTCATCCTTAGTCATAACTAAATACTTGAAACATGTGCAAACAGTTGGCTAAAATACAATATAACAGCTGTTTGTGAAAACAAGGCTACAAATAAAAAATAATGTACACTAAAACAATACAACAGCACTGCTGCATACAGGTTTTTCAAATAAAATACCAGTTTGCTGTAAGATTCTTACAAGCTGCATACCTTTCAAAAAGTGAATTACATTTTCCAACCTCTAATTTTCAGACACTTTGGTGCATCAAATTGCAGCTATGTGGTTTTCAACAACTTTACAAGTTTTCTTGCTGAAGCGTTACAGTTTCCATGCATAAGAGAAGGTCCAAGGCAGCTTAGAAATGATAGAAGGGCTTCCATGCTAAATAGAAAAATGCAGATGTGAAATAAAGAGAAAGTAACATATTTTCTCATATAAAAATGACAAATATGAAGAACATTACGACTCAATGCTTTTTTGTGTTATTTACTTTGTGCAAAAGCTTAAAAATTAGACTATCAAATTAATTTGCAACTGATGAACAGTCATAACGAGGTCCTATTCGCTCAAGGTAAAAATTTTAACCTAACTTTAATGTACCCTACAGCAAGCAAGAGAAAGCAAAAGTAAGGCATTTACATAATAGTGCAGATTACTGAACTCAGGGAATAGCACCCTTGTGAATAAAAATTATGCAAGTCCTTTGACTGGTCAACCTACAGTAAAACTCCCTTTTTTATGCAGGAAGAATTGGGATTAGTGGAAAGAATGCAGAAAAAGGTTAAAAAAGATCTTAGTGAAACTTGTACATAATATTGCTGCATTAACAAATTATGGAAGTAAACAAACCAACTGGATATTTAGACAAGTCACTGTTCTTGAAATTTGATGAAAACTTACCATACAGTTATGTATAACACCTAAATCAAAGTCAAATATTTGTAAACACAAATCATCATTTATTTTTTCTACCATGTACTTAATAGGTAGAGGAAATATTGTAATCCACTCAAAAATTCAATATAGATTTCACCAACAATATATTTGAGACTCCCCCCCAAAAAAGGATTTTTAGCAAAAAAGAGCTGTCTGCAAACAGCGTAATTTAAATTAAAAAGTTTAAGCACAAAACTTGGTATTTAAGTTCAGCATTTGCAAAGGATGTGACAAAGATTTAAAAAAAAAAAAATCCTATTTCAAACTACCATTTACATGGAAAAATGCTCAATATTTTGATTGTCTCAAAAACAGCTAATGAATTTGGTTAAAATGCCATATGTTTAAGGTATTTCCATGAGAAATGAAATGTATATATTAAATTTTCTAAGAATAGTCTCTGAAGTTTTAACTCTGAATGACTTTTGTTTAACTGGTAAATCAAAGAGATTTTAAAATCTTAGTATATAAAAAATGTACAGATTTTTTTCTGGGGAGTTAACCATTTCTGGGAATATTCCTTGTTACGGGATTCAATTATAAAATACTTACACATTTCTCAAATGGTAATCATTATTCTTTTTTTTTTTCCTTCTCCTATCCATGTAAAGAATACAGAACTTTAAAGCTTCACATAGTGACCACCTCTTAAAAGATTTGACTATCGCTTTAGTCTACTGTATTCTCTTTTTCCAATTTACCTATACAGAAATATGTAATAACATAATTTATGCAAATGTTTATTTCCATTAACATGAAGCAGATTGAAGAATAAAATTTTATAAAAATAGTTTGTTGAAGAAGGGTTAGAGAAAGCCCTGGAAATGTAGCACATCAGACTTTTCCAAGCTATATGACAACAATTTCTTTTGCATGCAGTAGTAGTTTTATTAAGAAGTAATTCTACATACATGTGCTGTTACACACTGCTCTGCAGGGGAAGAGAAAATCTGATTTTATAAAAGTGGTAGAAATGCTTATTTTGCTATAAGCTACAGGAAATTATTAAGGCAACTCTGATATGCTAACATGAAATATGTTGACTTTTGAGTTGTCATATTCAAGAAAATTTTGTATTTCAGTAACAACATATGAACACAATGCTTTATGTTGGTAAATGCATAGAGCAGAATAATGTTTCTAAGGTGTTACTTCTGTGTAAACTATTCAGATTTTAAGTGTTTTTCATATATAGTGAGGCTGAAACATGTAGTTACATTTATTATGTCATGCTAATGGCTTCTGTAATCCACACACAGATATCTAGTGAGGATGGATGTGTAGGCTTCCACGGTATGTGTCTTGATAAGTATCCTTAGTTTCCGGTGAAGGCCGCTTATTTTGGTCATACTTGCTGATGTTCCGCTCATCCTGTCATGAGCTTCTTCTGGGCTCTTGTCCGATCTTTGCGATGTTCAGGTTTATTTTCCCATGGCTCTCAGGTGGCTCTGCCCCTTAGTTCTTGGTTGGCTGTCTGTCCACCTATTCGAGTCAGTGCTGGTGTCACCGTTTTCTGGTGGCTTTCTAAGTGAGTTCTGTAGTTTTTCCCTTGTTATTTGTTTCCTTGTGGTTGTTTTGGTCTTCTGGACTCGATTTGCTTCTATTAAATGGTAGAGACTGTTTCTGTAAGCTGTCATATTCTAGATGGTCTTGTGGCTCTGCTCCTTGTCTTTCACTGGTTGACCTTGGACCAATAACTGCGCTTATGAGCAAGGTCTTCCAAGTACTGTGGAGCTGCTTTCTGTTATCTCTTCCACAACATCAAAACAACATCAACAGAGATATAAGCATTAAACTTGGCATTCATGCATTCAACTTCATGTACTTAATGCACTCTTCAAACATTTAACTTTTCATGCAAGTTGGTAAACTTTAGTGCTCTTCCCAACTTCATTCATACACCTTTTCACACTAATGCAGATTAAAAATTTCTTTCCTGATATATCGAGATTTAACTGTATTGGAACACCACAGTGAAGCGAAAAATTAATAATTCTTTCCTGATTTCAAATTTGGAGTAAAGTTCTTTACATGTCCACCTATGAAATTTAAGGAGACCACAGATATCTTTATATATTAATATTATTAGAAGATTTGGTAGATAAACTTGCACAATTGTAGCTTGTAAAATTCAGTTTTAAAATAGGAATTGCTAAACTGAATAGTTCCATGTCTTCTTAACATGATTTAGTTCATTTCAATACTACATTCTCAGTGTGTCACAGCATGGTATAATAGAACATGCAGCTTCAATTGGTGTTAATTGCTTGATGTAATATCAGTAAACTTAAATGGTTCAAATGTTTCTATACTTGAAGCATTGAGTTGGAAAATAATACAAATTGTATGGTTAGTGGATTGTAGGGCTGCCATTGTGTCACAAGCCACATCAATCTGTGTTTTAGGGACAATGTCCAATTATCAATAGATTTAGCTTTGATGGACAAAAAGGAAAAAGGTCTGTTTTAATTAAAAGTGGTGTATTATCTAAGCTATAAATATACTACTTTTGAATGTAATATAAGAAACCACTGCAACCAAATGAAATGTTAAATATACTAATGATTCTTAAATAAATGAATCATAGAAACATGTGTGGATGTATGAGGAAAAAGAGTAATTTGCAGAAAATGACAGGAAAATGTGAAAAGCAAGAATGTAAAAGCAGAGTTTTACTGTATTTTACAATAAAATTACCAAAGGAAAATATATTCCTGTTGAAAATTTTAAAGGGACTGAAAAGAAAAAGGCTTTCTTGCTTTAGCAATACTGCATACCTTGTGTATGCTAAGTTTCAATACATTAGTCATCCTTGAGGACTTGACCCCGATCTGTGTTAGTACCTGAGGATCTTGTGGGACCTGGGCAGAACGGTGACACAGTTTGAACAGGCGAGTAAACTTGAGCTGCAAATTCTTCAAATGTGGTGGAGTCCTTGTGATTACGAACCACTGTTTCCAAAGACTTTGCACGTTCCTCATAACTGAAACATAAGTTTAAGAAATCTTATCCATGGAAAAACCAAACTATAACAAAAAGTAAGTTTCATAAATAATTTTTGTTATGATTAGGAAGAGCAAAATACTCATCAGCTCTTGAAACATGTCCTGTGAATAAACAGTGTGAGTGAAGCAATGTGTCAATATCTTCTTGATTCACTTTTGTGCTAATTTGTGCTTCACTGTCCCTACGCTTCTTTCAACTTTATACTTTGAAAAATGAATTAGTTTACTCTTTTTATTTATTGTCAGAACATAATGGCCAGTCTTTTTTGTTGTTTTTGTTGTAATTTATGTCCTCCAACATTAAGTCATATCGGACGCTGAATGAAATGGAGCTCAAATGAGTCCAGGATCCAAAAGAGCTTAGAGTTACCTGACATTCGACTATCAGGATAAGGGAAAACCCCAGAAAAACCTTATCCAGGTAACTCACCCTAACCGAGATTCAAACCCGGGACCTCTTGAATGTGAGGCAGACATGCTACACTACACTATGCTACATCTACACTACCGAGGTGGGCCCAGTCTTGTTTGGCGAGATCTTTGACTTTGTGGCGCTGTTCTAACCATAAGTTACCATGGCAACATAACAGCATGACATTAAATTCTCCAACTGATTCTCAGGTGTTCAAATTCATTTTGAGATGACATACACAAATGACAACTTAGTCTCTTAAGTATTTAAATGCGAGTTAATTGGGTAATTTAGTGTCATGCCAGAATATTCCCAGGTGGCTCAGTGTAAATTCTTTGAGATAGATTACAAATAAAAGCATCTTCTGAAAGGATGTTAAAACATAAAGATATCACTTATATGCATGATTCTGGGGTTTCCTCCAAAATATGTTCTACTTTACTAGATTTGAGGTACAGATGCCAAAACTGTAATGTTTTAATCTAGTTTTACACATCAATATTGTATGGAACTAAGAAATACTAATAATTTCTTTGTTAAAATTAATATCTATGTTCCACAATAATGACAACAATCTAACAGATAATACATAGCTCATTCCATCAATCCTATCAAATTTAATTCAGTCTGTATTTGATTTTCAAATAGTGAGGATCTATTTATGTGAGTGGCAGTTGTATATCATACATTTGTCACTTGAAGCAATGTCTTCTAAAAAGTGTAAAAATAAACCTGATATATATTTGCTTAAGATGAGTAATTACTAGTAACACTAACTCTTTTTAATCACTATTAACATGTTTCGGGAACACATGTTACCAGGTTCAGAACATGTCCGACTGACCGGTGTTGTGTTGTGGTGGTTGTCTATAATGGCAGCATCATGTGGTGGTGAACTGTGCTTCCAGAGGGTACTTGGTGACAGCAAATCAAAATTAACTGTCTGTGTTTTTGAAAATGAAGATTTTTTCCCATATGACCAATTCTGCTGCATGAGTGGTTGGCTATTACAAAGTAATTTCTCTATGCTAAATAGATAGTCAAACTGAAAAATTCAATGCCATAGTCAGGATTTGAACCATGGATCTCCTGGTTTTCGTCCAGTCGCTCTTACCTATTGAGCTACCATGACCAATGTGATGTCTTGACATTAAATTCTACAGCTGACTCATATTTTTCCGGTAGATCACTAGGGGATCTTGCATTCGAGATACACCATTTGTGGTGACTTACTATTGTAAGTACTTGAGTCTCAGGCTTCATTGTTAAACTCTTATTATTTAAGTTAATGGATGCTAAATTTGTTGTTGGGCTAGGCTAATGTGTTTCATGAAAATCATCTTAAATTTGTAAAATGATTTTGGATATGTGAATTTCTTGAATTTCAACTATTTTTCTTCTTGGATGAGCTTTGCAGTATTTCTGATGTATTTCTGTTGTTTAAATTTTGTAACTTTTTTGTTAATTGTTACTCTGTTGAAACCATTTTTTTTTGTTGTTGCAATGTTTACTATATGTTCATATTCTAGATGATATTCTTGTTCAGGGGGGGGGGGGGGACTAAACTAAACTAAACCTCTACCATCATCTCCCCTACCCTACAGAACATTGTCAGTAGAGGCTTAGCCATGTTCTGGCCAAAGACAAAGTATGGTTTCCGGACTTTCAAGTGTTCACTTGCAGCACATGCTTTAATGGTAGTTGTCCAAGCAGGGCTTAGTTGAAAATCAGTCTCTATTGTAGTTGTCTGGATGTAGTTTAATTTGAATGGCTTCCTTAATGAGTTGTCACAGTATTTTCCAGTGTGTTCTAAAACTCTGATGTCTTCAAAGTTTATTATAGTGAACATTCTTTATTCAATGTTTGGCCACTATTGATTTTAATAACGCTCCTTGTGGAAGCTTCAAATCTTCTTCTATTTGACTTTTATCTCTCATTGGCTCATAAGTGTTTATATAAACTGCTTAATGTAAAGGATAGTGTATAAAAATGGAGGATTTGTCTAGATTTACAGAAGCGAGATGCTTATTACAAGCTAAACAAAATGGAAACATTGAAGCACTGGAGTTAAACATAATTCAAACAGCATGTGATAATATTTTTCCAAAGAAAAAATTGGTCAAATATTGCAAATCTGTTTATTGTGGTCCGATACTATAGCAGAAACCAGACAATTATGTTTAAAAAAAGCTATTGTGCTACCATCCGATACTATAGCAGAAACCAGACAATTATGTTTAAAAAAAGCTGTTGTGCTACCATGAGAGTACACAAAAGAACAGATGAGACCCAGGAAAGATTATGCCAAGAGTGTCACAGTATTGTCGCGAACCTGATCGCAACAGTGTGGCTTGTGTACACAAAGAGCCTGGTGATAAGGAGTATGCCGGAACAAATAAAGATAGTGCGAGATAAAAGACCTGCTGGCAAAGATAGGGTTATGCTTCTGGAAAGTAATAGAACATTCGATTCCTGTTTGGCCCACAAATCTCTCGAAATTATCAGTGAGGTATTTAAGGGAGCGACGACTCGCCAAGAGAGTAAACCACAGAGAGAAGTAACAGCTCTAAAGTGTTGTTGTAACGAGAGCTAATGTAATCAGCTGTCACTGTTTGTCATAGTCATTGACCTTGGTAGACTGTGTATGTAACGTAATGCTGTGTATTTCTACGGAAATAAAGAACATTTAGAATTTTGACAAATTGGACTTCTAATTCTACGAACCCACAAAGTCACAACTGGTGTCAGAAGTGAGACATTACAACATGGAAGCGACATTGGCACAGATTCTAGTGAAGATGAACGAATTAACGACGATGGAGGCGGCAAACAACAACCTGACCGCCGAGCTGAAGGAAATAAAAACGGCGAATGACAACCTGGCCGCAGAGATGAAACAAATGAAGACGTCTAACGCTAACCTCACCGAGAAGATGGAAGCCACAAACAACAGTCTGACCGGGAAGATGACCGAATTGACCACGGAGATGAAAGCGACAAATGAGGCCCTCACCGCAAAGTTCGAAGAGCAGCTGACCGGCGTGAGAGATGACGTCACGGAGCTGGGCAAGCAGATGGGTCAAGCGGACGAGTACGTCGAAGACATGGCCAGTCGCGTTAACGAGCTGGAGGGAAAGGCTGACAGCAACGCAAAGTCCCTGAACGCCAAGGTGGAGGACGTCGTCGGCAGGAGGTTAAAGGATTTAAAGGTCGACGCATCGGTACGCGAAACATATGCGCGCGTCAAACCTCCTAAATACCATGGCGTGACAACATTCGAAGTCTTCCACCGTCAGTTCAACACGGTGGCCAAACACAACAAATGGTCACCAGAGGAAGAGGCTGCACAGTTAATAGCCAGCCTCCACGGACAGGCCTCAGAAGTCCTGAACGCGGTGCAGACAACGGCTGCACTCAAGGACATCTGGGAGGCCCTGGAGAATTGCTTTGGAAACCACTGCTTAGCCGCAGCGTACCGCAGCCAGCTGAAGGCAAGGTCACAGCAGCCAGGGGAGACGCTGCAGGAGTTCGCCCTGGCAATTGAGCAGCTGGCCAGCAAAGCCCTAGTTGACCTCCCACCAGAGTTCGTATCCCAAGAGGCTGCCTACACATTTGTCGATGGGGTACGAGACACGGAGATTAACAGCGCCTAATGCTCGGCGACTACAAAACCATCCATGAATCGCTGACGACAGCATTGCGGATGGAGGCGGCCAAGGTGACAGCTACCCCTACTTCCAGAACAAGGAGTATCCGCTATAATGGAGACCGAAGACCAGTTGAGGGACGCCGGTGAACACCTAGTGGCCGGTGTTGGGGGTGTGGACAACCGGGACACCTGGAGAGAGACTGCCCACACCAGGAAGAGCAGCCGGAAAACGAGTAAGGGCCGTCCTGGAGAGGGTCACGTTGGCACCATCACCACCATACCCTCGAGTGACACCGCACGCCGTCAGCCGGCATGTGGATGACAGCCTCATCGCGGATGGTTGGGTGAGAGGGAAGCCGTGCCACGTGCTCGTAGACACCGGGGTAGCCGTGAACATCATCAGACCTGACGTCGCCAAGGGTTTGCCGTTGAGAAAACCGAGCCAACCATACCAGCTTGTGACGGCATCGGGCGACACCTTGCCTGTGGAGGAGGAGGCCCTGCTGAGGGTGTTCGTCGCGAAGGTGGCTGAGGAGGTGGTACTGGGATTGGATGCCCTCAGTAGCCACGAGGCGACGGTCGACATCGGCAAGAAGGTCCTGCGGCTTAACGGAGAAAAGGTGATACTCCGGCAATCCGAAAAGCGCCTTGGAATCTGCAGGGTCGTCTTGAGCGAGAGGAGAGGAGGTGCCGAGAGGAGGTGCCAGTGAGGCTGCTCAAGCTGACGGATACCGATAATAACATCCAGGCTGGGACGGAGTTGGGGATATGCGAGCCCGTGGTCAGCGTGGCAGCAATCGACAAGACCGAGGAGCCAGTGCTGACGCAACACCTGGGCCCCGGCTGGAAGGCTTACTGGAGAGGGCAGCCGACCACCTGACCACAGAACAGCTGAAGAAGGTTCGGCAGCAGCTTAGACGATACCAGCGCGTCTTCAGCCAAGGTAACAGTTACTAAGGCCACACGGCTAAAGTGCTTCACCACATCGACACCGGAGACGCCTGGCCTATTCGGCAACCCCCTAGACGCGTTCCGCTGGCAAAACAAGTGGCGGTACGGGATGTGGTAGACGACATGAAATTCAGGGGAGTGATTGAAGAGTCTGACAGCCCTTGGTGTTCCTCTGTAGTTCTGGTGACAAAGAACAGCGAGCTATGCTTCTGCGTGGACTACAGGAAGTTGAACGTTGTCACCTGAAAGGATTTGCTTCCCCCTATCCCGGATTGACGACACCCTGGACACGCTAGCTGGTGCACAGTGGTTCTCGACCCTAGACCTGAAGTCGGGTTACTGGCAGGTAGCTCTAGACCCGAGAGACAAGGAAAAGACAGCATTCTTGACAGGCCAAGGGCTTTGGCCTCTGCAACGCACCAGCTACCTTCCAACACCTCATGGAGTCAGTGATGAGAGGACTGACTTATGACGCCTGCCTGCTATACCTGGACGATATCATCAAGGTCGGCAAGACTTTCGAAGACCATCTTGAGAATCTGAGTAAGATGCTACAGAGATTGCAAGCGACCAATTTGAAGCTAAATGCAAAGAAGTTCCAGCTCTTCCGCAATGAAGTGAACTACTTGGGCCACATAGTCTCACCAACCGGAGTGGCTACAGACCCGGAGAAGACACAGGCCGTGAGAGATTGGTCTCGCCCAAAGGATAAGCGAGAGTTGCAGTTTCCTGGGGCTGTGCAGTTATTACTGCCGCTTCATAAAGGGGTTCTCCAACATCGTGAAACCCCTCACCCTCCTGACAGAGGAACACCGACCTTATGTGTGGACAGATGACACCGAAGACGCCTTCCAGCGGCTGAAGAAGACACTGTGTAGTGTTCCAAATTTGGGATTCCCACAATCAGGTGACGCCTTCATTGTGGACACTGACGCCAGCGACCATTCCATTGGAGGCATTCTATCGCAAGTCCAGGACGGCCACGAGTGGGTGATAGCCTACTACAGCATGGCCCTATCCAAGGCAGAGAAGAACTACTGTGTCACCCGGTGAGAGTTATTGGCGGTGGTAAAACTTTGGAGCACTTCCACAAATACTTGTACGGTCAGCCATTCCACCTGAGGACTGACCATTTCGCCTTAACCTGGCTACTGAGCTTTAGAAACCTGGAAGGCCAGACAGCACTCTGGGTACATAGGCTGCAGGAGTACGACTTCACGTCTGAACATCGTAGAGGGGTGAGCCACGGTAACGCAGACGCCATGTTCCGAAAACCCTGCCCAGAGGAGTGCGGCCAATGAACAAGAGTGGAAGGGAAGGAGCATGCCACGGACGTCAGAGTGGTCAAACCAGTGCCTGCAGATGGCTGGGATAGCACAGGCCTGAGGAGGGAGCAGCTGACGGACACAGACTTGGGGCCACTCTTGAGAAGTGGAGGCCGGGACCAGACCTACCTGGGAGAAGGAGCACCACATATAAGTCGTAGTGGGCCCAATGGGACTCAGTGAAGACAAGAGACGGCGTGCTGTTCCAGGTATGGGAATCGCCTGATGGGAAGACGCAGAGAGAACAGTTGGTACTTCCCAGAAGTAAGGTTCCGAAGGTCTTGGAGGAAGTGCACGCCGGTACTTCGGGAGGACACCTGGGAGCAAACTGAACAATAAAAAAACTTCAACAGCCATGGCACGGACCGTACCGGGTGGTGAAGACGACTAACGACGTGATCTACCGCATCCAGAAGGTGCCCCGAGGAAAGATGTTGGTGGTACACCTGGATTGTCTGGCCCGCTACGATGGAGCTGTTCGGGACAACCAGCCTTGAGGAGGGAGCAGTGTTGTGAACCTGATCGTGATAGCGCGGCTTGTGTACACAAAGAGCCTCGAGATAAGGAGTATGCTGGAACAAATACAGTGTGAGTTAAAAGACCTGCCAGCACAGATAGGGTTACGCTTCTGGAAGGTGATAGAACATTCAATTCCTGTTTGGCCCAGAAATCTCTCGAAATTATCAGTGAGGTATTTATGGGAGCGATGACTCGCCAAGAGAGTAAAACACAGAGAGAAATAACAGCTGTAAAGTGTTGTTGTAACGAGAGCTAATGTAATCAGCTGTCACTGTTTGTCATAGTCATTGACCTTGGTAGACTGATTGTGTATGTAACGTAATGCTGCTGTAATCTATAAGTGTATTTCTACGGAAATAAAGAACATTTAGAATTTCGACAAATTGGACTTTTAATTCTACGAACCCACAGAGTCACAGTATTGACAGCTGGACTGCTCTTAAAATTGCAATACACGAAGTGAAAATGAAGGCTTGGAAATTACTTATTGATGAAGATGGGGAAAGGCTCATCTGCTGATCACTGAAAAATTTAGAACTACTTCTAGGCCAAGTATGAAGGATAGAAAACAACTAGAAATTGCTCAAAAACTGTTTCCTATGTATACTCCTATTAAATGGGCTAAGAAGATTGTAGTTCAAGAAGATATGCCTTTATTACAAGTGACGAACCACTAGAGATAATGGGTAAAATTAAAATGAATACCACCAGAAGGAATACCATCTGTGGTGGTTAAGGCTATGGTAAAAGACTGCACTAACATGCTTAGATGCATATAATTAGATTCTCTTTATGGGACCAATTTCCTGTTATATGGAAAATAGCAAAATTAATGTTGATAGAGAAAAATACATTTAATTTTAATACCAAAGCATACTGGCCAATCTGTGTGTTAGATGTATTGGGAAAATTATTTAAAAGATTACCTGTTCTAAGATTCAAAGATGAAATAACATAGAACATGCTGTATTATACCTCCTGTACAAATACATGAAATTGCTAACCTGAGATTTACTAGCTGACTCAGGTCCCCTAGCTATCAGCCTTTGGTTTTCCTGAGCAGCTTGATGTCTTTTCTTCTTGATCTTTTCTTCTTTTATCCTAATCCACTTTTCTCTTATCCTATATAAGAAATCTCCTATACATTTTTCTTTTCTCCCATCCCCGTTAGCATGTGTACCGCCAATATCTCTTTGCTCACACTGTCCCATTTCTTATCCCATATTTTTTTCCTGTAATTTGTTAGCTCCTTACATTCTATTAGGTGATGAACAGTGCTTTCTTATCTCCACAAAATTCACACATTCCTACCTCATTACTTCTCAACCCTTTTAAGTATAATATTCCTACCCTCATCCATGCTATGCCTTCTCTTCCAGTTTTGCCACATTGATCTATATATTTTTTCCTACCCCATTCTGTCTTTAATTGCTTATAAAATTTCAAAAATTTCTTTTCTTCTATACTTTCCCATATCTCTTGCCTATCTATGTCTTGTAGTCTAGTTCTCACTTCCTTCCAAAAACCGCTATAATTTGTCTCCTCTGCTCTCCATAGATCTCCCATGCCTATCTTTAATATCATTCTTTCCAATTCTGACCACCAACTATTTGTATTTTTAGTGCTTTTTTGTTGCTTCATGCACAGATTCAATAATTCCCCTTTCTGCCCTTTAATACACTTATACCAGAATTTCAATATTCTCTCTATTATTATAAGATGAAATAAATATTCATGGCAGTTTTTCTGCTGCACTAAATGGATTCCATGAAGGCAGATCAATGATTACTGACTGCTCTTAAAACAATTCAAGAATTAGCTGATTCAGCAAAGTATACATCCAATGGTAGAAAACAGTTATGCACCTTAATAACTTTAGACATAACAAACGCCTTCAACTGTCAATTGGAGAGGTATACTCTCAGAGCTGAACAAGAAAGGAATATCATCCTATTTTAGTTAATTGATGGAAATTAATCATTTCTTCACACTAACCGTATATAGGCTAAGGTCTTTGATACAGTCAAAATGTAAAATTCAATGCCATGGCTGGGATCTGAACCACGGATCTCCTGGTTTCCGTCCAGTTGCTCTAACATATTGAGTTACCATGGCCAACTTGTCATAACGACCATCAGAGACCTTAGCCTATGTATGGCTAGTGTGAAGAAATTATTAATTTTCATCAATTAACTAAAATAATAAGAGTTAAATGATGAAGCCTGGGACTCAAGTACTTACGATAGTAAGTCGCCAAAAATGGTGTATCTCGAATACGAGAGCCCCTAGTGGTCTACCGCGGAAATATACAAGTCAAATGGAGAATTAAAAACAACATAAACAACAAGATAAACAACATAAAACAAGAAATAGAACTGATCAAACAGGCAAAGAAACCTCTGGAACTACAGATTTGGGAACACATAGTTATTACAAAGAAACAGGACCTCTTGATGAATTTTGAAATTCCCGCAGTAGATGACGTCATCAAACTTACCATGACATTAGATGGCAGCACGACACCAAGCCAGATGCAGACACCGGATGCATCATCAGTCAACCACAGAACTGACGATAGGGGAGAAGTCCCCAGAAACTAGTCTTCATCAAAAAACTTGTAAGTGGAGAAAAGTATATACAAGGTTGACTCACTTGCCTAATTTTAGTAGCTCAAGATATGACTTATTCTAGAAGAGAAAGCTAATGGAGCACTGAATACAATAAAAACTTGGTTAAGTAGCATCCTGGACCTGCATTAGATTCTGTGTGCTATGATAAGTCAAAACACAACAACTATAGATTCTGTGGGTTTACCATAACCCTTTAAAACTTTTTTAATCAAAACAAAATTTTAAAAGCAAACATTCACATGTAAACTGTCTGCTAAATATCCAAGAATGAATCCTATTGACAATCACAATTATGAGTGCATTTAATTTAGTTTTTAAGTTTGATTCCCACTATTCCTGTGATCTCATCCATTGTTACCCATTGTTGGTATGCACAAAAATATAAAATACTTAAGTTTTTCTTTTGAATTTCACCTATTTAATTTAAATACGATTATCCCAAACAATGTAATAAAAATGTACAGTATGACAGTATTTTTATGGGCACATTGTATTTCAGTCACCCATATAAATCAGCTTTTTAATTTTTTTTGGAACAGATTAACAATTATATTAATACAAATACATGAAAAAATAATTTTACATGGAAGCATTCAGAATGAGCAGACTATGGTTTCATTTAACATTACTGCATGAGGTAATAGGTATGATTTCCGTTACAAGTGATTTACTTACTAATTTTGATATAGCCTCAGCATACTTCTTTTGGCTCTTGATGCACTGATGGCTGATGCACGTACTAATCCTGGTAGAACTTTGTCATCTACTATAGCTTCATTGAATAATGGTCCAAAGTATGGCACCTAGAATGATTAGAATAATTAACCTAATGTTAATGGTGTTGACATACCAATAAAGCACTAACATTCTGTACCATGTGAAACTTGCAAAAAATTAAAAACAATTTTAAAATTGTATGATTATTTATAAGACATATAAATAATTTGTGATCAAAACACATAAGTTATATCACCCTATTACTCCTTATTTATGTTAACTGTAAACCATAAAGAACAGAAGTGTGAAACCTTAGAATGATTACAGCTAGCTGTTTTGCAAAACTTGCGCTTACTAAAATTTGAAACAGAAAACACAGGAATGTTAGGATACGAAAATATACTTGCCTCAGGTTTACGTGATACTTGTATACGATACAGCCGATTAGGCAATGGATATATAACAATAAGCACATCACAGAACTCTGTAGGAATGATACCACGTCTATAATCTCTTGAATGTTCTGACCAGACTATGTGCACTTCATCATTTCCCAGATGCCTTGTCTGTGAAAGAAAAGAAAAATAACTGTCCTTAATACATGTATATATTGAAGTAATGCTTATGTAAATATAAAATGTAAGCATATTAAAATAAGGAGTGACAGTCACACACATGTTCAACTCTTTTGTTACTAGTCATTTAAATTCTGCTCAGTGATTTTAAGACTGAGATTTTCAAATAAATATGCGAAAGAGAACAATACAACACAGGATTTTATTATATATTTGCAAAATTATAAGAAAATATATAACAAAATCATAAAGTAATCTAAAAGTTATTCAATAATGAGCAAATATATGAGGCTATCAATCAATATAAAACAATTTGGCACATTATTAAAGATGTTATGGGTAAACACAATGATCTCCAGTAAAATACTTATCTAAAATAGTTAATTGTTCTGGACCCAACGTCCCAGATATATGGTAGTTTCTACCTTCTCAATGGTCTGGTTCAGCAGTTACATTTTTGGGGCTAAATAGTCTTCATTTTCTTTTGTGTGTATATCCATTGCTACTGTCTTACTGGTGTTTATTAATATATTATTATTAGTAAAATAGTTATCTGGTTTAATATCTGGTGAACTGATTTTAAGAAGCTTAACTTATTGTTTGCCCTCACAAGAACATTTGTATTGTCAGCAAAGAGGAGGGACCTGGCATGAGGATTCTCTAGGGTGAAGTCATTGATGAAGAGCAGAAATAGAACTGGACCTAGTATGGAACCTTGAGGTACTCCATAATTAATCGCTAGCGAACTTGATCTGTAGCTCTTTAGTTCTAAATTTTCTTTGTGTTTTATTTCTACCAATTGTTTCCTATCTGCCAGATATGAATTAATTCACTTGTGGGACAGTCCCCTAATTCCATACTTTTCTAATTTTTCTAGTATCTTCTGATGATCAATGGTATCAAAAGCTTTGGATAAGTCTAAAAATATGGCAGAGATATGTTCTTGTTCATCAATAGTGCTGAGGGACTCGTACATTAAGGAGAATATTGCTGTTTCAGTGGAGTGGTTGCTTCTAAAATCATGTTGATCTCTAGATAACAGGTTGTTTCTTTCTAGGAAGCTCGAGGCACTTATTTTAACTTTTCTAAGATTATTGAAAACACTGATAGTAATGCAATGGGTCAGTTATTTGTCATATTATCCCTTTGCCCTTTTTTATACAAAGGCTTAACAATAGCTGTTTTAAGGCAGGTCGGAAAGATTCTACTGCTAAAAGATTCATTGCACAAATACGTTAATGGCTGGACAATTATTTGAGTACTTCTTTTGTTAGAAAGTCTGGTGTATCATCAATTCCTGCTGAGCATTTTGGTTCTAGTTCCTTTATTTGCAAAATTTCAGTTTAATTTGTTGGGAAAAGGTACATTGAATCATTAATTATACTTCTGGTTTGTTTTACAGTTGAGCATATGTTTATTTGTTTACTATTTTTTAATAGGTTTTCTGCTATGCTAATGAAGTAGTTGTTGAATGAGGTTGCTACAACAATCGGGTCAGTGATATACCTTGAGGTATATACAGAGGTTAATTTCTCATTTCATTTCTACTTAAGACTGTATTCCATATATACAAGCTGGATATGAAACTCATGTTGTATCATTTTATCATCTCATGTAGCACTAAACAGACAGCAACTATGCTGCATAATTTATACTTAAGCTTCAGATTATAAACTTACTTGAATCAAGCAGCACTAGCGTAACAAATGCTACACTTTCCATTGCTACTGCAGCTGGATAAGTAAAAAAGTACATCATGATGCAAAAAAAAAAAAAAAAAAAAAAAAAAAAAAAAAAAAAAAAAAGTTCTACCTGTGCTGTAGCAAAATACATTGAAAGGTTAAGCAGGGTTTTGTAACAATCAGTTATTACTTACTTAGTACACTTAATTTAATTTTTGTGTCCTAATACCTTTTGAAGAAGAGATTCTTGACTTGATGAAGGCATACGTGTTGCTACATGGAATATTACTTCCAAGAATGATGTTGCATAATAAGGAGCAGTCTCCCCTGTGCTCTTATTGCGTTGAAGACCTCCAAGGAATCCTGTATGAGATTCCAATTCCACCTATAATAAAAGCAGTAATTATGTTAATCTTATAATTCTGTATAATGCAGAAATGGAGAGGTGCTTTAGTGAAATGAACCTTGTTAAAATTCTACTTAGAAGCAGCAAAACACTAAATTAAAGCCTTTACTGAAAACTTGTGCAGGTCTTCGGTGCCAAGGAACATGCTGTCAAATTTGATGATGCAGTGCTGTAAAAATAAGTATAAATCTAAATAATTGGCAAGTACCACACATTTTTGAGTTTGATTTAGTGACTACAGTAGTGGAAGAAGAGGAATGTTCATTTAGTCACCAAACAGCTGAGGATGAGATCGAATGATCTTGAAAACGTTTCAATTATACAAGTAAATGAAGTTTGAGTGTAAACATAGTGACTCATAAATCAAACTCAAAAATGAAGAATACTTCACTGTTAATAATGCTTCTACTTTTAATATTTATCACACATTTGTTAACACTGTAATTCCATAAAGTAATTTATATGTTTATATTTCATGTAAGCTTAAATTGTACCTATGAAGCATCTTGTCCATTTTTCTGCAATACCAGTATTCTGCTTATAATTGCTATTTCTGAGCCACCCTCAATTACATACTGAAGTTGAGTGCAGATTAGTCCATGATAGCAAGCCAATTCTGCCTTTGGCATATGTGGCAGGACATGACCAGAGTACCATGCTTTAGAAGCACAGTTTGGCCAAGCCTTTTCTACATAAACTATTTTGTCACTTTTTGTAAAGTTTTAAGAATTTCTGAATATAACTTAACATAGTACAAAACACAAATAAGCTGTTCTCAATAACTAGTTCTGAATAAAATATTTCTTTGAAAAAGGTCATAGCTGAAAGACTAACCTCCCATGCTAATCCTGCGATGAATTCTTCATAGGCTTGGCTACCACATGTGTTGGACAGTATGGAATTCTTGTCTTCCTGGCCTTCAGCCACATACACAACAGCAATTTTGTGAGTTTCTCGACACCTCTGAAAAGTGTGAAGACTACATGAAAGGGGCAGACATTAAAAAAAAATGGAACATTTAATAAAAGTTCTTATGTAATAATACATATGTCTATTATTTTTATCATTCAGAGATTTGCTCCGGTATATGCATGTTCTAATGGCTAGCCTTATAGATTTTTTTGCTGCTGTAAGTGATGGATGCATCACAAGAGTGCATTCTGTCTTCCTTAACCTCAAGTCTTTCAGCATAAATTGTGGATATTTGTGTTAAGCACATCCTCTGGAATACAATTTTGCTCTGTCAAGCAGTGCCCAATTTTATTGTGGCCAACCTACTGGGTTTATGGTGAAAAGTTAGCATGCAATTATTCATGAAGGTAAGCTCTATTTTATTTGGAGCAATTGAAATTTTTTTGTTAGAATTTGTCAACATTTTGTGTTTGTTTTGATTTTGTCATAGTTAATGTCATGAGTAGTTTTGAAATTATCGATAAATTCACGAGTGACAAAATCGCAAGGTAATTTATCTAGGGAAGTTCAAAACCACAAGTTGCATTTTTAGACTTATTTCATAAAACAAACTGTTACAAGCAATAAAACAAGTTATTTGATTCCCTAAATCACACAGGCCTACATTAGCACATGAATGAAACTTAACCTCACAAGTCACATACAAGATTAATAGTTCTTATAGGCCATGCAGAAGTTAACATGGTGAAAGTAACTTTGGTGTTAAGGTCGTCAGATGGCAATGATTGATTATAACAAAATAATGAAGTAACATAACCTCTATTTTCAAACAACAAACTTCATTTATTTTAAACTACAATAAAGTCGCAATTATTTAAGTTGAATATTCATTTTGTATGAGAACAACAAACTTGATGTAATTATTTAAATTCACTATTATAAAACTGGCAATTACTTAAGTTGAATGTTAAACTCAACAGTAAAGGAACCTGTGATAATTGCTGAGAGATAATTGTGCATGGTGTACAATTATTGATTTAGAGATCCGCGATTGATCGGTATTTGATGAATCCTAGTACTTTATAGTCAACCTGTAAAATTCAATGCCATGGCCAGGATTTGAACCATGAATCTATCCAGAACCTTAGCCTATATATGGCTCGTGTGAAGAAGTGATTAATTTCCCTGAGTTAACTTAAATCCTAGTGCTTGTTGGTCTCTACAAGGATAGCGACATGTGTGAAATAGTTGTTATACTTTTCTTTTTTTTCAATAATAAAGGTTTTCCTTTGGAGTATATCTGCTGTTAAACATAAATTAATAATATTACTAAGGTTTCATCCTGGACTATAGTGGCATAAGAAGAAGAATATATACAGTGATCATTGCAATTTCTCAAAGTACAGCTTTGCTTATTTTGTTGCTACTTATTCCATCATTACTATTCTTTAAGCTCATCTCATCCTTTTCATGAGATGTGCTACTGTTAATATGTTTATGGCATGGACCCTTTCTGTACCTTAATTCCATACAATGCAGTATTTACACTGAAGAAAGGAATATTCATCAAAGGACATTTACATTCTGAGCCAAACTAGGACACAGTTTTGTTGAAAACGAATACAGCTTTTGATATTTGAGTTAGTGTACATTTTCAACTTCACTTAGTTCTAGGAATATTTTTGAGGATTATTATAGAAAAGGACTGATAACAAAAATTACTTTCTTCTGTTTAAAAAGTGTAACTACTATCCTAACTGGAATAGAAAGTGAAGTCTCACACAAACGTACAGCATTTCAGTAAATTCCAAAACTCAACATTTGTACAACTGACAGAAGAATTACCTTATTCTATGCTGTAATTTTGCCTCAAATGATAGAACGACATCTACTTGCTAACTTTAGATTGTTTCAAACATAATTTTCCTTTTATGGGCTACATTGTTTCATGATTTTACTCAAAGGTAAACAATTCTGTATTTTCATTTAAATTTCTGAAATTCCATACCTGACTATCAAGATTGCGCAGTTCTCTTAAAAGCTTTTCATTCTTTGCAAGGAGATGAAGATGAGAGCGCCTTTCCCATCCAGCTAAGCCAAGCTGTGAGAACAACAATCGACAGTGCTGAAATGGAGACTGTGGAAGATGATGTGGTAAAGGTCTCATGCTTTCAGCTAACATCCTGTAGATCACAATATTTATTCACTAGTAATAATTTCACAAAAGTTTTGTAAACTGTGATGAACATATTAAGTAAGCCACATCATAATTGGCCAACAGTGAAATAAGAAGGTAAATAAGTCATGTACTATTAATAAAAGCTGGGAACATGCAGCCGTATCACAAACTGAATTTGATAACACTTAGTTTGCTCCAAAATAAATCTTCAGCAGAACAGAAAAAAGAAGAGAAAGTGAAAGAGCGTCAAAGGATTTCAATTACATTTTCATCATTGTACCCATAACATGGAAAACTGATTTTGTGCATCCTGATATCGTCTGTTTAGTACCAACCAATTACAGTTTTACTTTCTCTTCTCGTATGTACAGGGTTCTTCGTTTAAAACCTAATGGGTGCACTGCAATTTGCTTGTGCGCAATCACGTGTGTCACAGCCAGCTCTGCTCCTACATAAACTCTGCACGTAAAGCATGTATAACATCCTACCTTATAGAATTTCATGGAAATGTTGTCCATCCTTGGCTAAACAAGCATTATATCAGGAGAACACATTCTGAATCTTAAGATTAAGTTGGGCCACTGTACTTTTTCTGATTTAATTTCTAATATTTTGTTTTAGTTCTTCCAATGTATAGTAAGTAATCTTTATTTCCATTTCAATTACAAATTATTATACATTTACATAATTATTATTACACTGAGTTGCTGGTTAACCTTGGGACCAATAGACTCAAACTCTGAGGTTGTTGAGCTAATGGGTCCCTATTGGCAACTTGTCTAAAATACTTCCATCATTTTCATCATATTTAATTATCTTCCTCAACCATTTGGCTCTTACTTTGCCCAAATAGTTCCCAATTTTAATTAAATTTGTCCTAGTTTTTACACTCATAGAATATAATCTATTACACTTTGACCATTTCCATTCATAAAAGTAAACTCCCCCAGACGGTCATTTCCTTTCACCCCATTGCACATCATCAAATCATTCTCCTCACAAAACTCTATTAGTTTCTTACCTTCATTGTTAACACATTTATCTTTGCTCCTTTTGTCCCCCTCTTTTCTTAACCTATTTAATTCCTCTTCAAAGTCTATTAACTACAATTTATTTTCCCCCACTCTTGCATTGAAATAACCCATTATAACAAATCCTTTATGTATGCCTCTGTTTAATATTTCTTCCATGTTTTGTCTCATCTTAACAAATAACTGTGGGTCATAGAATTCTGAGGTATTTGGCAGGTTATACACTATTGCCACATATACACTTTCTCTCCCCCATACTCCACTTAACACACACCACAAAACTGATTTTTCACCTAATTCATTCAATATTTTCACCTTTATTTTTAGGATCTTTTTCACTAATAATCCACACCTCCTGAACCTTTATCTTTCTGTTTAGTGCACATTTCCCATAAAAATAAAAATCACTCAAATCCACATTATTATCTCTTAACCAAGTTTCCACCACACCTATCACATCAGCCAGATTTAGAATTTGAGAAATTTCTCCACTTTTCACCTTGCCCCACCACCCTTCAACATTTCAGAATATAACCCGCAAAACCTTGCACTATACAGATCTCTTTCTCTCAAACCTGAATTGCTGCACTTTGGCCTTACTCCTAGTTATCCTTTCCATCTCTTTTCTCCCCTCTTCATGGTCCAGTACTTGCATAATACTGCCTCCATCCGTAGATACAATGCTCAGACCCGTTTCTCTCCACACGTCTAAGCCTGGCGTCGATGCAAGCGCGTAACATCTTGCATCCTCAGTCAGCTGTTTTTCCAGCTGAATATGCTTGCTCAGCGACGTGCTGAATGACGTCTGCTTCCCGCCTCCTTCCTTGTGTTGTGATGTATTGGGTGACGTAATTGTTACTCCAGTTGCTCCTCCTCCTACTCCTCTCGAACTCGGTGATGTATACAGTTCCTCTCTCCTGGCCATGGATACTGCTTGCCTTTGCTCTTCTGTCCCTCGTCTAATATTTCACTGATGCATATCCTGCTTCCTTCCATTTATCCACAAATCTAGACCTCTAACAAAAGCTTTTTCTCCTTTGGGCCTGGCATTCTCATTTCTTGTATTAACATGTTTCTAGTTTCCCTATCTTTTTTCCCATAATCTTGTTCAATAAATTTTCTGGTACCTTTTAGTTTTTTGGTATTTCATAAAATTGTCCATTTTATTTTCATTGTAGCACACCTGACGATCACTGGTCGCAGATTACGACCATTCCTCACAACTCTAAATACATCGCTTATCTCCCATCCTTCTATTTTTAATCCCATTTTATCCTTCAGAATCTCTTCAATCTGGTCCCAAAGATGTTTTTCTCTCAATTCTTCAACTCCGAAAAGTATCACATTCATTTTCCTTCTTCTATCTTCGGATTTTTCAAAGAATGTAATTCTTTGCTTGCATTCTACTATTCTCTGTTCACTTCATCTTCAAATCTTACCCACATTTTTTTTAACTCTTCAAATTTTCCATCCATCTTCTCATCAATTTTCTTTCCCATTCCTTGGATACTTGCATTTGTATTTGTTATATCCTCTGCATTTCCTTTCAACATGCTCATTATATTTTGTTCTGCCTCCGGCCCCAGGTTTTGCTCAACTCCGCCGATCACTAGCAGCACTAAAATTATAAATACGAACCAGGCCATAGTCACTGATCGGTTTTTTGAATCTCCGGCTCTTGAACTTATTCCATACACGGCAAATAGCCCAATTCTCGCTCTATATACTTCGATTTGTATTCACATTCTTGCCTTCTCGTGAGCGCGCGTAAAACACGCCCGTCTCCTAGCACCTTCCATCAGCAACTCTCCAATGTATAAGGATTTGTCTTGTAAACTTTGTCTTTCAGGTAACCCAACAAATAAAAATAACACACTGTTAGATCGGAGGAACAAGCACTAACCGCTCTTATCTTCAATCACTTCCCTAATTTTATTAATGAATTCCTCTGCTTTATGGGAAGTAGCAGAATCTTGTTGAAACCACCCATATGACTTCTCTTCTTCTGTTAGCTCATGATAAAATGGGGTCAAAATGTCATTTCAGTACCTCCTTGTATTTACAATCTGCTCATAGATAATTGGTCTGATTATGAGTCTAGGTATACCAAATTCCAACTTTTTGATCAGAATGAGGGATTTCTTGAATGTGATGTGGATTTTCAGAGACCCAGTACCAACTGTTATGAAGGTTGACATGACACTCAGGTGGAATCACGCCTCATCAGAAAACAACAGAAGCTGTGGATCAATAAAACAGTCATTTACTGTAAAGAAATATAGTCAATCCTCATCAATTAATAAGAAAATTTTCATCATTTCTTATAAGTGAAGTTTTATATTACAAATTATTATATTTGTATATATTTGTTGCTTCACTGTCAATAACTTCATATTTTACGTAGTCATTCATGATCAAAGAAACCATTCACAATAGTGCATTCATGATACTGGGTCACTTTATTTTAAAGCATAGACACTTGTACACCTATATGGTTTTAGCTTTAATAATTTAGTTCCTCTATGTGTACAAGACTCTGAAATTCCCACCTGTTGCTCTAATTTTGGGATGGATTTGTTCAGTGAACGTTCAAAACATGCACCTATGTTGTCTAACTTTCCTCTGTTAACACTGTATGTTTACATATCACTTTTTGTTTACTAAAGAACCAGTGGCTTTGAATTTGTTCACAATCTCAAGAATGGTAAATCTGGAAGAAGGCACTTCAATAAGGAATGTTTAAATTCCTTTCTTGGAAGTGTTGAAAACAGTGTTGTTATGATAAATTAAATTTAAAGGAAGTCGATTAATGACACTAAACAACACTTACTTTTAAATTTTTCCGGAACATGTTTCAGAGACTTTGCCTCTATCCTCAGCCGGCCATCGACTGGTTCTCATTGGTGTAGTTGACGATATTTTGTCACAGGTCTCCTCTGGTGGCGGTTGTTTGTTTAAATATACTTTAGTGAACACGGATTGGTGATTCCCATTTATAGCAACTTTTATTCATGACGATGCATTGCTCTAGATTTGAGCACATGTTCAAGTTGGTGGTGTACAATACTGCCAAGTGGAGTGCAGACTGCTTGCCCCTGCACACAAAGGCAGCCAGTAGTGGGGGAATCCAGCAGTCATGGGAGAGGCAAAATGCTGTGTGCTCTGTTAGGTTTTAAATGAAGAACCCTGTAGTATGCAGAGAGGGTATTACATTCCATTCAAACATTTGTTATTCAGACATCAAAAATACATGTTTTGAATATCCTTAATTTAAAAGAAAGTATGTGAACAGCATAACTTATAAAAGTTCAAATACATACCAAACTTGATATTTAAGTTCAGTAGATATTTTCCGAGATGCAATATGAAGATTTTGGAGAAAATCTTCCCACCCTAAACTACCTTTACATTTGAATAGCCTAGTAAGTCCTTTTCATTTGGAAGAAATGTTGTATAATTGATTAATGTTAACATTATTAAATTTTAGATGAGTCGCATTTTTTAACACATCTGCTTCACTTTCGTACCTATTTTGAGGACATGTTTCGCAAATCTTTGCTTGCAGAGTCGCACAAGAGCCGTAGATGCAAGCGAAGATTTGCGAAACATGTCCTCAAAATAGGTACGAAAGTGAAGCAGATGTGTTAAAAAATGCGACTCATCTAAAATTTAATAATTTTTCGCTTCACTGTGGTGTTCCAATACAGTTGAATCTCGATATAATGTTAACATGTTAACAGACAGACAAAAACAGTTTACACACACACACACACACACACACACACACACACACACACACACACACACACACACACACACACACACACACACACACAAAAAGGCAGATTTCTTAAAAGACAAAATTTGTTCTAAATAACATTTTTTATGACACCAGATATTTGAGATGCTTGTCAATTATTATTAGTTTTAATTTTTTAACAATGTCATTTTGTTAAAGTGCTATCACTATTGAATTGTTTCTTGTGGTATCATGCAAGGGTATGAATTTCAAAAGCAGTATATTGCTTTTCGCTTCTGAACATCAACTTAATTTCTTTCATTCTCCTTATACATGCAATGAAATGTGTAAAGAAACTTTCTCAAAAGGTGTAACTTAACATAAAGACAACAGAATAGAAAATTTTTGTAAGACTAGTTTGTAGACACTACGTGAAAGTAAATGATAATGAATAGAGTGTCTCTTAAGAATATAACATATCAGACTTTTTCTGAAATGCAAGTTGCTATTGTAGTTGAACATGAGGGAGGGAGGGAAGGAGGGAAGGAGGGAGGGAGGGAGGGATGGATGGACTAGTTTAGCAGAAACCACAACAAGAATGACAAATGTAAGACTTAAGCTTACACTGCAAATATGTGGCTTCATGGCTGATCATGTGTGAAGCCATAATTAATAAGCTGATAAAGTTTAAATACATTTAATTTAATATGAACTTCCACAAATCACGAAAAGCCTTTTCTTCACTTAGAAACAGGAAAGAAAACTTGGTAAAAGTTTTAATTTTCTTGTTCCTGAACTGAGGATATTAGACACTACAGGCAGAAATTAGCAACTCAAAACTCGTTATTGCCTCAAATACAAAAGTACAAATAGTACAAGAATAGAATAAGCAGGTAGAAATTAATGGAGAATAATAAAGAGCAAGAAACATATTTAATGTATGCTTTTAACACAAGAATGAGGCTTGCTACAACGAGGAATAAGGAACAGTAATGGATATGAATCGAAAAAAAGATACTTTACAAAATTTTGGCATTGGTTAATCTGAATTATGTAGGTTCAGGTATAAAAATATCACTGTGCAAACAAATGAAATCTTGAGTGCAAAATCAACTTTCCATTTTGTTATCAATACAGTTCTTAGGAGAAAAAAAAAAGTGCACACCCACACACATAATGATGTATTTCATGGACCTGCTCTACTTCATGTGGAAGAAGCTGATCACTCTGTAGTATAGCCTCAAATATAAGATAATGCTGGATATCTGGAGGAGAAATGAAACCATACTGCACATATGATGCTTCGGGTGGAAGTTGGTGTGATGACGCCTGTTGCTAACATGCTTAAATAAACGAGAAGATCTTGAACAAATGCTAAAATAAACTTTCCTGCTATTTCCCCTCTTCTTGATTCCCTCTATAGATATGTTGGGCTTACGAAAAAATCAGCAAGTTTGAAATTTAGGTGACAGAGATTAGAACTTGGTTAAAATACTTAAGCATTTACATTATGTTGCAGAGAAACAACTCTTTCATCTAAACACACATTATCTGTCTGCACTGGAGAGCAAGAGAGGCTGCATTGCCAAATGCGTAGCATTAATTGACAACAAAATGCTGCAAGAACATTGGAGGTACAGTACAGGAAAAAGTTCAAATTTCAGCTCAAATAAAAGCAGACTTTAAGAAAAACATGCATGCTGTCTTGTACTTAAGCTAATAGGGTAACTTCCTGAATATACAGCTATTGAAGGAATTCTGTGACAGTGTGTTATCTAAAGTTAGTAAATGAATTAATGCTGTGAAACTTATGCAACATACGTTAAATCTTATTTAAGAAAGGGGTAAAGTTTATCATGAATTGGATTTATGAAGACTGTTTCATAAATAAAATGAAATAAATTACATAAATAATTATCACTTATAGAGCCAACATGTATGTTACCTAATGCAATGACTGAAGTGACTACTATGAAACTTAGGTAACATACATCAACTTCTATTTATGGAACAGGTAAAATTTATGAGTTGATTTTATTAAGACTGTTTCATAAATAAAACAATAAATTACTAAGTAACAGTTACGAATAGTCCTACTTAGTTAATAAGCCAATTTATTATTTATCTATAAAAACACCTTGGTGCATTATTATGTACATTGTGTTATTTTAGATCAGCACATAGAAAATGATGACGGAAATCATTCTCAGCTGTTAACATATCCAGTAAATTATATTTTGCTTGACTGAATGGATCAGCCTTATTCCAAATTTGAAAAATGTTTTCTAATAGGATTATGCTGCTAAATTTTCTCTTACATAACATCCATTGAATGTCGCTGTAAATATTCCTGCTCAGCATTTCGTTGATTTAGCACTGTTGTAATAGTGTCCTCTTCTATTTCCTGAGAAAGTGGAGGGGGAGGTGGTGCTGGAATGTTTCTTGGTGTATCCAAACTTTCCAAGCACTCTGGACTTGTGTGTCCAAGGTACTGGAGCAACTGCAAGAAAATAATCACTTTATTCAACAGGAGCAGAGAAAGATTTTTATCAACAAAAAGAAAAATCTGGAAATGGTTATCAATTTACTACTTGTAAGATTTATTTTGGCTTAACTTTCCAATATATGATGTAAAATATTTTCTAAGTCCAATGTCAGTGGCATATTCTTTTGAAGTTCAATTTCACATTTTTTGGTGTAGTATGTACTTAGAAATATTTACTTACGTTCCTGTAGCCACAATGAAGAATGCAGGGCAGCCGACGGGCCGATCCGAGTTAATGACGGAAAAACGATAAAAAAAATCATGTACATCACCAAAATATTTTTAATGGAGTTTAGAAATTACTATTGGCTCACTTTCATCTAAAAACACACTGTATGCAGTGTAACAGCCTATGTATTTACACTGTGCACAGTATAGTAGGTATTAAAAAACACAGTGAGCTTCTGCTATCTCAGTTTAGTGTATCGCTTACAAGCAGTGCTATCTGACATTCGTGTTAACATTAGAAGTTCATTTGGCGAAGTTTCAGATTGACTCTCGAAAACATCAATTTCTTTTTATTAATTTTTAGATGAGTCGTATTTATTACACATCTGCTTCACTTTCGTACCTATTTTGAGGACATGTTTCGCAAATCATCGTTTGCATCTTCGGCTCTTATGCGACTAATTATATTATAAATAATTATTATTTCGCTTCACTGTGGTGTTCCAATACAGTTAAATCTCGATCAATTTCTTTGTTTGGTACTACATATGTGTGGGTCATAAACACAGCTGGTTCATCAACACTGTCCAAATCTGAATATTCTTCACTTTCATTTTCAGCAACACTGCATGATGCAATATGCCTTCCTCTGTAATTCTCCATTATTGTCGATTTGCAACCATCTGTCAATGTTTACTTCATCAACATAAGAACAGCAATCAATATTTTTAGAAAGGTCTATAAAATCTTCTTCCATACTTTTTTTTTCTTCTTCTTTAATCTTGTTTTCGGCAAATCACACACACCAGGCCACAACTTTTTCCATGATTTAAATTTCTCTTCCAAACTGGTCCCAAGCAGGTGGGGTGAGTGCAATGAACTTGCTTGCTGGCAAGAAAATTTGAGTAAACCTACTGAGAATAGCAATTTCTTGTCTGTAAGACAAGCATGCATTTACTAAGCTAACTAACAACCCCCCCCCCAAAAAAAAAACCTGCTCTTTATCTGGACATCCGGGTTAAAGAGGTCCAGGTTAACAAGGTTTTATTGTACCTGTATAATTATATGCACTATCGCTTAATTATGCTGTCTAGTTACGATAACACTCACTCATTAACTATACCTAGTATAAACTTCAACTAACCTAATCAGGACACCACAGGGTGCATCAACGTCTTCCAGGAAAGGATCTACTTAACAATTCTTGGTTTCAGCATGCTGCAAATATTCACAAATATGAGCATCTTGTAGCATCTCTGTAGCAATGATGTAAACTGATCATTCCATCTTGTTAATTGGATCAGCTATTTCTAAAAGTTTTATTGTCTGCAAGAATATCTCCAAGAACATACTAACTTCGCTTCTCACAAAACAAATTCTTCTTGCACTAGATTATTGTAATTATAAAGCAATAAAACCCAAAAGAAAGCATATCAGGGATTTTCAATAGTGACTGGCTGTTAGTCACTTTCAGTATGATATTACAAAATTGTTGTGCTCTTGCATGCAGATTTTTTTGTTTGTTGCAGAGGTTGCCCACGGTTGTTACAAATGAAGTATATATTGGTTGCTATATAAGAAACAATAGGACCTGTATAAAAGTGAATCGAGAATATATTGACACATTACTTCACTCACACTGTTTATTCACAGGACATGTTTCAAGAGCTCTTGCTCCTATCCTCAGCTGATACTCGACTAGTGCAAGTTGTAGTGGTTTCTTCTTTCTCCGTATTGTCAATAGATGGCGTGATGTACTTGTCAAAGATGTCCGGTGGTGGAGTTTCAAAATTCATGACTCTATGACGATTTTTGTTAATGAAGATTTTTTTCCATACGGAAAGGTCTATGGGGTGATTAACGTAATTAACATGATTAACGTGATTAACAAAAATCGTCATAGAGTCATGAATTTTGAAACTTCACCACCAGACATCTTTGACAAGTACATCACGCCATCTATTGACAATACGGAGAAAGAAGAAACCACTACAACTTGCACTAGTCGAGTATCAGCTGAGGATAGGAGCAAGAGCTCTTGAAACATGTCCTGTGAATAAACAGTGTGAGTGAAGCAATGTGTCAATATATTCTCGATTCACTTTTATACTAATTTGTGCTTCACTGTCACTACGCTTCTTTCAAGTTTATACTTTGAATAGGACCTGTACTCATCAGTCACTTCAGTTTGTTTGCACAGGCACACTGGTGAATCTTTGGACTTAAAAGTTTTCTTGCATCATATGTTCGAAAGTATCTCATTTTCCCTTTTAATGGATAGTGCTTATATGCATAGAGAATTTCTTGTAGTCATTTTGATTTTGTACAAAATATCAGAATGCAGAAGGCATAAAACTTAGGATTTTTCTTCTTCCCATTGACTTCAGACTTTAGACCTGTTTCAGCCCTTTATCTTATTCATGGTCTGCTGCCAGTTTTTGTCCAGCTGATCTGTAATTTCACTTGTCCTAATGTGAACAATGACAAAAACCTCTTATACATTATTTGGAGATTATCTACAAATCTGTATAAAAATACTCATGAGTTACATGGTTGTACTTCTTTAGTACAGCTTGAAATGCATTCTAAAGTAATAAAAAATGATGTCCATATAAATCAATTATTAATTACTCAAATACTCCAAAATGAAAAGACCCACAAAAGTAAAATATTCTGGACAGTCCCCCCTTCTGATCTCTGGGCGGGGATTACTTTTGTGTATCTTAACACTTTGAAAATACTGCAATGGAATACTGGAGGCATATCTTCAGCAAAGAAAACAGAAATTGATAATAAAAAAATGTGCACTTCAAGCCATTCATTTTTTTACTCTGTTATAAAAATGTCGGTGTTTGCAGGCAGTTAGTTTCATGTAGTAGAGTAATATGCTAATATCAGATGTTTGGCTTTGCATTTCTTGTACCTTGGCTTTCAAGTTGATAAAACAATGCTACCCTCCCCCCAAAAAAGTTTTTTTTCTTTTTTTTTATAGACAGGCTCCTCCCCACCTGCCCGGTGGTGTTCAACCGACATTCTCCGGCAAGCATTCTACATCGCCTCCTGCATGCTGTTAATACTATCATGCAGGGGTGCGGGGTTAGGTGAAAGTGATTAGTGGGTTAGTTGGCAGATCCCGCAATAAGTACTCTGGATAGTGATATGTGTGTGTGTGTACAGCATGAGTCATGCTGGGTGTGCATGGTGTGAGAGGCCAGTGTGGCAAGCACGGCGGAGCCCTGGGTGCCAGACTGGGGATTCACTGTGAGAATTGTTAACGGAGTCGAAAAGTACCTTAATTTATACTTGAACATTTCATTTAACAACCTCCTAGAGAATTTATTTCATTTATTCTGTTTACATGAAACAGCCAGTTACTTCTGGTTATATCCAAATATTTACTTTAATTTTAAAAAAATGTTTGCTTTTAATATGATCTAGCAACAGCACACTCGACAAACAAATTTGTTTGTGAACAAATGCATATCAGCTGTGTCAAGTCCAGGTTATTAAGTTGCACGTTAAATAACTTTTCTTTGAATTACAATGAATGAAAAATAATCTAAATCATTCTTAATGTAACTTGACTTTGATGCACAAACAAAACAATACTAATATTTTGATATACATACATCATCTAAATTATCCATATCTTCTGCCCCATTGTCAAATGTTGGCAGAACTTCAGCAGGCCGATGTCTTAGAGTGTGCTGTGGTGGACAACTATTCAGCTCTCCTCCCATGAAACTTGATGTCAGCATTACCTCTTCTAACCTTGTGGACGTTGAAACCTGTCTTGATAACCCACTCTCTTTTCTTTCATCTATGGAAATAAAATTTAACACTTTCATTAATTCTTTGGGACTCTAAACTACATAATTTTCTATCTTTAATATATTTAAGAGGAATATAATTTCATATGTTCATATAGTTCATTCAATTTCATATAGTTCCATATGTTTATGTGCTATACTATAGAGGAATCAAAGTTTCAATTCAATATCTGGTAATCGAAATAAACTCAGATCATAATTACATCTACATAATGTTTCATTAGGATTGCTAAAGCAAACAAAAGAAAATTTTACATGAAAAATGAAAAATTATGCTTTATTTTAACAAGTTAAAACAATTTTATGGAACTTTTACTTCTATGATTGTTCACATCATTTACGATGTAAGTGAGTGAGGTTTAAGGACCCAATGACACCTAAGTCATTTGGACCAAATCATTTATAAAAAAAACAAGAAAATTTATTTCTAATGGAACCTGAAACTGATTTTACCCTGTGGTTCTGATTTAATTAGAATCTCTTAAATTGTTACAGACATCTCTCTAAATTGTTCATGGCAAAGGATTTGCTCATATGTACTGTGATGGATGTACAATTCCATACTTTTTAATCACGATAGATGTTTTTCCTTGATTTTTTTTTTTTGATGCTAAGTGGATCTTAACGGCACTGGGTAGTGCAAAATGATAAAAATTGACATTTTCTGTTTTAACAGAAAAAAATTGTTTCTGATTCAGAATACATACAGTTTATTGGTCATTTAAAACACTTAATTTTTTTTTATTTTTTTTTTTTTAAAGACTATGTAAGCTAGAGGAACCAGGAAGTTCCTCAATAGATCTGTGCACTAATGGAGTGTGATATAAACATTATTCTGGGAAATGGTGATCCTAAAGCCTACAAGTTTGTGTGTGAGGCAAAACCTTGTAGTGACGCAAATAGAAAAGCTGGAATGTGTTGGCCATGTTCAGAAGCATTTAGTACTAAACTTAGGAAACAAAAAATTAAATGAAAGGTAAAAAACTAACTAATGGTTAACTAACAGATAGTCTGGGCATTTGACAAATACAGAAATTGAAAGAGAAAGAGAAAAAGAGAGAGAGAGAGAAGATACTGACACTTATTATGATCAGTAAAAACTTTTGCAAAATAGTTTTATTAGAATTCCTTTCTTAGAAGTGTTGAAAACAGTGTTGTAATAAATTAAATTTAAAGGGAGTCGATTAATGACACTAAACAACACTTACTTTTTGATTTTCACTTCTTAAAGACTTGTTAGCCTAATTTTACAATTCCTTTCTTCATTGCAAAAACAGCAAAATGTATGATTTCAGCAAGGCTAAATTGGTTCTTAGAAAGTAATAACATATTAACAACTGCTCAAACAGGATTCAGACAACACTTATCTACTAAAGAAAATACAATTCAACTTTCCAAAGATGTCAAAGAATCTTTCAACAAAAATCAAGATACGCTGTCAGTTTTCATTGATTTTGAAAAAGCATATGATTCAGTATTGTCACCCAATTAGCGGAAAGCACAACCAACGACAGCTGAGTAAGGGGCCAGACACACCCACCCATCAGTCTCTGTCACTAACTGAGGGGGATGATTAGGGAAATGTCGCTTGTCGCTGGCTGCCTCTTCCCCCCCTTCCACTGCCATCTGGAACTTTCGCAGTGATTCACGGAAACTAGAGGCTTCGAGAACGCCGATATTCCTATAAAAAGGGCTGCAGTGAGTGAATTGAGTCTGTCAGTCAGTTCTTGGTGAGCAGCGTAAGAGTGCAGTGCTAGACGGTACGTGCATCGGAGGATTGTACGTAAGTGCGAGAGCAAAGTGGAATTGTAACGGACGAACTGGTGAATCGTAATTGTGTGCATTACATAATCCTGTGTAATTGGCAAGTGTTTAACTGTAAGTCGGTGGAAATAAAGAACATTTTTGAGTGGTGCAATTGGACTTTTCATTTCACGAACCCACAAAGTCACAGTATGGAGGCATAAACTTCTTGGGAAACTTTCAAAACTAGGCATTCAAGATAACATGTTAAATTGGATCACTCAGTTTCTCTCTCAACGTTTCTGTGCTACAAAATACAATGACAGTACATCCAAATTCCGACAAATAAAAATGGGCCTACCACAAGGTGCAGTACTGAGTACAACCTTGTTCAACATCTACATCAATGATCTTCCCGCGGCTGTATCAAACACAGAAATAAAGACAACACTTTTTGCAGATGACATGATCATATGGTCATCTTCCCCACAAATAGAGAAATCCAAAACTTCCATGGAAAAGGCTCTGATACTATTGGAAAAGTGGACTGACAACAATTTGATGAAAATAAATACTGACTAAACAACATTCCATATATTGAGATTTAACTGTATTGGAACACCACAGTGAAGCGAAATAATTATTAATTTTTAGATGAGTCGTATTTATTACACATCTGCTTCACTTTCGTACCTATTTTGAGGACATGTTTCGCAAATCATCGTTTGCATCTTCGGCTCAAAATTATCTTGGAGACATCATATTGAAGCAGTAGTTAACAAATCAACAAAAAAAATTTCAATTTTGAAAAGATTAGCTAGAGTCAAGTGGGGCAGTAATCGGGAGACACTGAACACCACATACAAAACATTCAAGCCAATACTTCTTTATAATGCAGAGGTAATAATTACAGCAAACAATTCTAACATAAATCACCTAGAAGTATGCCAAAATCAGGCCCTGCGATTAATAACCGTTGCAGCAAAATCAACTCCAAACACGGCAATGAAAGCCTTAACTCGGAACTATCCAATACATCTAACTTTAGAGGGGCAGGCACTAATACAACATGAAAAAATGTTGCGGTTAAAAACAACAAAATGGGAGAAAAGATTACTACAACCACTCCAGATGGAAACACAAACAAGTTTCCTACACAAAGTTACGGAATTAAAAACAGATCTGAATCTTCCTAATTCTAAAGAAACATTTTAATCAAAGAAAACCCACTAACTTTTGAACCAATTAATATTCAATTAGATTTAGAACAAATGGTTACAGAATCTGAAACTTCCAAACCTGTACTAAAAGCACTGAACAATAGATACCCACCTGAAGAATGGTTATATATCTACACAGATGGATCTAACTTGGACAACAACTCAGGAGCAGGAATTAAGTGTGTACTGTTCTCATTCTATCAACCAGCAGAATACCACACAACAAATTTTGATGCAGAAGTAACGGCTATTCATATTTTACTCCAACACCTTCTATACAGAATAGATAAATTAAAAAATGCTGTCATACTTTCTGATTCTAAAGCAGCACTATATGCAATAAGTTCATATACAATGAGGTCAATCCAAATTAAAGAATGTCACAAAATGATCCAACAACTTCAAAAACTACAGAAAAGAATTATATTACAGTGGATACCTGCACATTGTGGAATTGCTGGAAATGAATCAGCTGATTTCCTTGCCAAAAAAGGTGCAAATTTAATTCAGAAAAAAAGTAAAAACTTACCCTTTACATCCATAAAAAGATTAATCAAAAGCAAATATAAAAACAAACAAAACCAATCAATATCTAACAAAGCCAAAGATAAAAACTGGAACATTTTAATTAAAAATTCAGAAATTATTCCAGAAATCCCACGTAAAGCTGTAGTAGCAAATTTTAGATTACTTTCGGAACATGATTATTTGGCCAAACACTTACACAGAATAGGAATTTATACAAGTCCAAATTGTCCTCTGTGCAACAAAGAAGAGGAAATGACTGAATAACATCTTTTAACCTGTGAAGTCCTACCTGCCGGACCCACTACACAGAAATATTGGAGAGCAAGAGAGCTAATGGCCTCATTGCCAAAGCCTAGCATTAGAAAACAACAACAACAACAACAACAACAACAACAACAACAACAACAACAACTCCTTGTTGGAAGTGTTGAAAATAATGTAGTTGTAATAAATTAAATTTAAAGGGAATGTTGTTAAGTGTTATTAATCGACTCTCTTTAAATTTAGTTTTATTAGGTTCCCAGTATGCTAAGTTGTCCCTTGGCTGGGCTATCTTTGTTATATTTTAGGATATAGTTAAATATTCATTAAAAGTTAACACAATTGCAAATCTTAAAACACACGCAGGGAATACAGATTCAAACACATGTAAACACAAGGCAAATAACCATGCAAATAGGATGATATTAATAACAAAGAGATCACAGCAAATGACTGCCCACTCCTCTCATATAACAATGTTTGTTAAATCAACCAGAAAACCAGAAAAAAATAATGTAATGAAGAAAAAAAGAAAGTAATAAATGATCAACAATAACTTCAACAACAAGTCAGTGATCCAGAAGCGAACAATTTTAGTGTGATGAATGCAGATTCATTTAATAACCTCATATCAATGAGCAATCGATGCCAATCAAGAAAGGGATTGATAACTGCTAATCATGTGGCAGAAAGCTTTACATGATTTTGAGGGCCGGCTATGTCATAGAGGTTGTAACAACAAGTAGGAGGACTAGTTAAAATTAATGTGTTTCCATAACAATGGTAGATGCATGGAATCATTGCAGGTGGATCATGCCATGATTACTACAGAGGAAAGGGATGTGAAGAAATTTGTTATAGAACGAAGGGCAGCCAAATTCACCATCAATGATGAAGAAGGAGAATGTAAAAGTGATGCGAGGCATATGCAGTGGCAGAAGTTTTGCATAAATATTTATCATCTGTTGTGGGGAGTAAAAAACTGACACTGTGTACGTGCAAAAGATATAAAAAATAAAAGGTCCAAAGAGAAATCCAGTTTGGATTATTATAAAGCAATAATTGTTTTCATTCTGGTTTAAAAGTTCACTCATATTCTTATTTCTGTGCTACATAATTATTTAAGTTTAAATGTATTATGCAGAGAAAGAATATTATAACATTTTAGGTAATTTACACCCATAGTATAAAAAATTGAATTAGTACAATTACAAAGGCAGTGTAGTATCAGCAAATACTAGTTTACTCTGGATATTTGAGATAAGTACTGGAGTACAAACAAAACCATCTACAACATTAACAATATGCATTTGGGAAATATTAATCTCTTTCGCCAGGCATTTTTACCTATGCAAATAGTTTTCCTATGATTTACAGATCCGCCCCCCCCCCCTTTTTACACTATTCCCCTAGTCCTTTGAACAATGTTAAAGATAGGTAGTACTATAAAATACAAATCCTAAGAAACAGAATACAAATATTAAAGTTATTAAATTAATTGATGGAACTGCTTCCAAATACTGTTTCTATTTTTCTTCACATTGTTTGTGTTGTGTTGTTTTGGTGAAGCTAACTTTAAATTCTGTGAGGTGATAAGATAGATAATGGCTATGGAGACAGTAAAAATAAACAGCCCTGACTGATGGACATTTTGTAGTATCTTATGGTCAAAAGTGTTATGATGTTGTAAGAGTGGGATAATACATATCCTAAATACTGGGAATGAGTTGGTTGGTGTGCTTTATGCTTGTTTGGTTCTGTGTTGCTTGACAAGTTTAAGATGTAGGAAAAAGTGCTAAAAGAACATAGCTTTGTAATTCTGATATTTTTAATTGAACAGCTACTCACAAAGAATGCTGTGTTATCCATTTTTATAGAATTTGAGTCAGAAATGAAAACATCTTGATTATGCAAAAGTTGTAACATATACTTAAGTATAGTTAAATATCATGATTGCATTGTTGTTAACAATGACTTACTGAAAATATCCTGTTTAGATGACCACATTGGGAATGGTTTTGTTTTAGAAATATTTTCATTATAAATCTGAATTTTGGCTCTTATTACAACAATATTTCTTTTAGGTAAATTGATGGAAATGATCATTTCTTTCACACTAGCCTTGTGTAGGCTAAGGTTTGGATGAGTAGAGCCAGACTGAAAAATTCAATGCCATAGTCGGAATCTGAACCACGGATCTTCTGCTCTCCATGCGGTTGCTCTAAACCACTGAGCTACTATGGCCAACTGACTCATTTGTTTCCCGGTAGACCAGTAGGATTCTCATATGCTATGAGACATGCACTTTTTGTGGCGACTTACTATGCTGTAAGTACTTAAGTCCCAGGCTTCTTAGTTAAACCACTATGTTTTATTTTAGGTAAATTGATGGAAATAATCATTTCTTTCACACTAGCCGTGTGTAGGCTAAGGTTTGGATGAGTAGAGCCAGACAAAAATTCAATGCCATAGCCAGATTTGAACCACGGATCTCCCGCTCTCTGCAGTTGCTCTAAACCACTGAGCTACTATGGCCAACTGCAGGTTTTTCAGTCTGGCTTTACTCATCCAACATTTCTTTTCTTCTCCATAGAACTTAATTTTGGCACTTGAGACCCTGTTATCCTCTTGAGACACAAGATAGATTGTGTGTGTGTGTGTGTGTGTGTGTGTGTGTGTGTGTGTGTGTGTGTGTGTGTGCGCGCGCGCGCATTATTTAACAGGTTTTGAAGAACCTACGATTATATTCCTCCATGAGCTGACGGCTAGAAATAGTGTCTTCTGGACTGCAGTAGAGGATAGATGCATCCCAACAAGCTTTGCCACTTAGATCTCTCAGTATAACTCGCACTTGAGAGGGTGCTGTTTTCAGACCAGCTGTAACACCACCACCTGGTACATCCAGTGCTGGTAACTCAACCAGTGAGATCAGCAAACTGTTACTCATCACAAATAACTGCAACAAAGCACACATTATTAAATATAATTTCATCTTGGAAGTATTGCTTTACTCTATACTCTCTAACATGAACACATAGATAATCAAAATTGTGCCTGATTACCTATTTTTGCACACATGAACTTTTCATGTTTGGTTTACAATATTCATTTGCATTACAGACAAAACATTGGAGCTTGAGTTTTTTTCCATTTTTGTGCTTTGTAGTGCCTTTGCATGTTCATATACACCCATTAGCTAGACATATGGTTTCTACTAAGTTTTCACTTTTGCTTTCATTCATAGCTTTCAAGGCATTTGACAAAAAAGTCTTCTTATTTCTGAATCTGTCTTGTAATTTTTGTTGGTGCTTGTACATGCATACAATTAAAAAGACAAGAACACATAAAAAGAATTAACTTTAAAGAGAGTCGATTAAAGACACTAGACAACACTTACTTTTAAATTTTTCCGGAACATGTTTCAGAGGCTTTGCCTCTATCATCGGCCGGCTCTCGACTAAAAAGAACACTAAAATTTCACAGATATATTATTAATTTATAGATGAGTCGTATTTATTATACATCTGCTTCACTTACGCACCTATTTTGAGGACTAGATTCGCACATCATCTTTTGCATCTTCGGCTGTTATGCGACAAACGCTTGATCCAGTGGTGTGGGTAATTCTGGAGTTGCTGCTGCCATCTGTTGATTTAGTGATGAACTTAAAATGTGGGATTCTCTTCTGGCGGGATTTCAAAGTTTATTAGTTGGTTTTTATGTTTTTCTATGTATATTCTCTCCCATATGACGAGTTCACTATGTTTTTGTACATATTTTAGCAATTCGGTGCTATCTTCAATTTCATGATTTTCAGACCAGAAATGAGCTGCTATTGCAGACTTATCAATATTTTTGTATCTTAAGTGCCTGAAGTGTTCTTTCTTTCTAGTGCCTATGTTTCTTTTTGTCCTCCCTATGTAAATTTTTTCACAGTCTTTACACTTAATCTTGTAAATGCCTGACTTTTCCTCTGGTTTAATCTTATCAGTAGTATTACTGTTAAGTAGGTTTTTAATGTTGTAATGCCCGATTTCACCAACAAATGTTAAGACTTAACACAAGTTTAGCAATAGTTAAAACAAAAATTGCATTTCACCAAGTGTTAGCGTAACACTCGTGTTAAATCTCATGTTAAACTAATAAGCCGAATTTCTAATGTTAAGTCCTTAACAATTGTAAATAGTCAAGATGGCGAGCATGAACTCAGCTGTTGATGTCGATTTGCAATATTTAAGACCGTCTAAATGGCATTCATAATAGAGTATGGCCTATGAGAAGAAATGATTTTGAGGAACTATCCGAAGAAAATTGTTTTATGGAGGTATAGACTGTCGAAACATGTTGCTATGAAGGTTACTGCGGAAGTACAAGAGAGGTTAGAACAATGCATCGAAAGGAATATGGCGATCTCGCCTTTGCTTCAAGTATCAATAACCTTGCGATTTTATAATTCACTGAATTATGTGGATAATAGATTGTCCACCTCCCATCTTGAAACGTTCAAGTCACTTGCCCTTCTTCGCTCCTCGTTTTAAATTTACGTAATACTGAGTTAGAACATGCATCGAAAGGAATATGACTATCTCGCCTTAGTTTTGTTATTAAACTTTGCGATTTTATAATGCACTGAATTATGTGGATAATACATTGTTCACCTCTCGTCTTGAAACGTTTAAGGCACTTGTTCTTCGCACCTCGTTTTACATTTACGTAATACTGACAAGTTGTTTGGTGCTTGTAGTAGTGACACATGCATTTGAATTAAATTTGTTCCCAATATTTTCCCCGCGACATCTTTCTCTTTTACATTCACTGCATCCATCCTCTTATTTTCCACGATATCCTTACAATTCGTCAATTAATTCTTTCTCCGTCAATGAGAAATTTGTCTCACGGCTTTATTTATGATTTTGTTCATCAGCCATTTGTGCAGACGAAAGTGACAACAATAGCGCATCGGAGTACGTTCAGAAAATCAACCATAGCCTTCTATAGCTGCGATATTTACAAGTTTCTTGGCGTTAACAAAGGTTTGTTAACATTTTAAGAAAACAGGTTGGTGAAATGCAAGAAATTTAACATTAGTTTTAGCGCTGTGACAATTGTTACATTGCATTTGTTAACGCCGATTTTAACATCTGTTGGTGAAATCGGGCATAATTGTTTTTTGGTGCTAATGTTATATTGTATTTCTTGAATATTTTTTGCAACTTTTTTGTGGCCCAGGGGTGGTAAGTAAATTTAGAAAATAAAACAAGAAATTAGATTTGCTAAATTTGCTTACCACTCCTGGGCCACAAAAAAGTTCCAAAAAATATTCAAGAAATACAATATAACATTGGCACCAAAAAACAGAAAAAATTTACATAGGGAGGACAAAAAGAAACATAGGCACTAGAAAGAAAGAACACTTCAAGGCACTTAAGATACAAAAATATTGATAAGTCCGCAATAGCAGCTCATTTCTGGTCTGAAAATCATGAAATTGAAGATAGCACCGAATTGCTAATATACGTACAAAAACTAATGAACTTTGAAATCCCGCCAGAAGAGAATCCCACATTTAAGTTCATCTCTAAATCAACAGATGGCAGCAGCAACTCCAGAATTAACCACACCACTGGATCAAGCGTTAGTCGCATAAGAGTCGAAGATGCAAACGATGATTTGTGAAACATGTCCTCAAAATAGGTAAGTGAAGCAGATGTATAATAAATGCAACTCATCTATAAATTAACAATTGTTTCGCTTCACTGTGGTGTTCCAATACAGTTAAACCTCGATCACAGATATAATTTTTTCCTCTGCAGGCACTAAAAGTTACAAATATAAAATCTGACAATAATAATATAATAAACAAACATACTGCATACTAAGAAGATAATTTGTAGCTATATATCTTAAGGAACCTATGTTTCATTCTAAGCTACACTTTACCATGTGTAAGAATAGCACTGTCTAGAGAAAGATATCTTTGAAAAAAAATACCAGTTCCAAAATACTAGTCAAGTTATTGTAACTTCTTTCTGAAAGTTCATTCATGAAAAAAAATACACAATTCAAAGAAAATATTTTATTTGATGCATGAACTGCCTATTGCGGTGACAGTTTTGAAGATACATTTCTGGAATTGGCTTGCATATGTGATGCTACAAATTAACAATGTAGCTATGTAGCACAGGATGTAGGCAAAATGTCTCTCTGCTTAATCCTCTGATACCACAATGGTTGGATATACTGGCTTACAAAATAATGTTTGAAGAGGAAGAAATTAATTGAAAAAACTATTTGTAGTCAGTTTTTAACACTTTGTCATTTACGTTTTTATATTATTGAGGGACTAGTTTTGGAAGCCACTACATCCATTAACAACCTTGGTCCAACTATCGCCTATTGTTGTTGTTTGCTCTCGGAGAAAAGAGAGCCTCTTCATACTGGCGATAAGAAATCCACCAGCCCTGCGTTCTTAAAGGAAAACACTGTCCTAAAAGAATAACCACAGCAAAAACGTTTCAAAAAGGTCTTACGTGTTGCAAAAAAGGAATATGCAAGGAAACCAGTATGATTTGCCGTGAAATGTAGAGATGTGCCCTTGTGTTTTTATCCATATTTTGAAGTGTAACATTAAAAGAGAAACCTTAAAGGTAAGCTTTTATATCTTAGAAAATGTATTTAAATGTATTGTAAAAGAGAAATATTAAAATAAATAGCACTGAATAAGCACTAAAGCATGTATGCATAGGACGTCTATAGATGTCCATATTAGTTCTACATTTTAACATGGACATCATACACATCCATATCGGTGAAAGGATTAATGTCAAAGACAACTACTAACAACAGCTTTCGAGCACACCCCTCATTATAATTATATATTCCAGATATCGAGATTTAACTGTATTGGAACACCACAGTGAAGCGAAAATTTAATATACTCCAGAGTTTTAAGGACAGCAAATAGAGATCTCACTATGAGTAAAACAACAGTTATTAAAAATAAAAGTGCACAGCACAAAAGTGGCTGTTCTGGAGCAGATAATATACAGATATTAAAATCCTCGTATTATACATGAGCCTCTCATGAGCCCTTGTTAGTTGCTTTCCAGTTATCAATGTGTACCAATGAGGCTTTAATTCTTTCTTCAACTGCTAAGACAAACCAGAATATATACTTATGGGGTTGCTATTTGTCCTTGGGTAGTTATTCTATGCACTAAATTTGCAATTTATCTGAATAAGGCAAGAGAACACCAGGAAAAGGAACCCTTTTTGCTTTAGGAAATATTCAACTATACCTGAATGTTGGGAGCTGAGAAAACTTCTGCACTAAGTTCATCAGTTGATAATCCTGGAACATCATCATGTTCTACCACCATTGATGACAGGCGTGCTGCTCCTATACCCATAGGAAAATGACTCAAATGATTCAACAGATGCATCATCACCTGAAACAATTGGAGTGAAAGAAAGTGCTTCAAAAACATATTTACTTCCCAGTAAATATGATTGAAACCATCAAGTCAGATGTAAATGATATTTTAATTCATATCTTATACACTTTGAGTTGACTAGACACACTGTATTTTCACATACCTTAAATTACTCGACTCAAGAAATTCTTGATAATGCCTTCAAGTAAGTTACGTGAAATAATGTCTAGACAACTCAAGGTGTATAAATTTTGAATTATCACATGTAGTGTAATTTATTGCATCTAGTTTATCAACTTTACATTGACTTTGGACATGTCTGCCTTATAACTAAATTATACAATTAACTAAATGATACAATTTTTATACATTTATAGCTCATTTAAATTATATAAACCCTTGTTTATTAAGTACTCTTAACTTATGTCTAAGTTGTAGTTTTGAGCTGTAGCAACAGTTTTTAATTCTCATGGTAACTCCGTCACACTGTTAATTGGAATTAGTTTTTTAAACTGATATTTTGTAATTGACCTACGAATCATATTTTTTTTGCACTATTCTATGAAATTATTCTTTTATAAAATTCTGCTATACCATATGATGCATTCTTCTCCAGATACACAATGAAAAACTTTCATTTGGTTTTAATCCAAATCCCTAAATGTAAACCAAAATCACATTGGGATTGTTAACTGAACATCAGTTTTGATTACACTATCTCACTTGTGCAAAATTAGACATTGTTTGGGGGATGTTTGCTCTCATCAGCTGGCAACCGACTAATGCTGAGTAACGGCAGTATTGGTGGTATGAATTTGATGAACTGATCTGATGGTGAGAATAATTAATATTACTGAAGGCTATTACATTATTCCACATTCTTTTCAGTTGTTTTTTGTGCATACTAGGAATGTTTGTCGTACATAAAACAAAGCATTTAGCAGTAGAAATTCAGGTTTTTCTTTATTAACTGAAAATGAGAGAGTAAAAGAGTTTTTTTCATAAATGCATTAATTTCAAGACATTAACACTGATAAGTTCATCTAGGAAAGAACAGATTATTAGGTGATATTTATCACTTTTGTTGTGTTCACCTCAGAATTTTCTGTTTTATCATCACATTATTTTTACTTGATTTTACACCACCTTTAAGTGTCCTCCATCAAAATGCAAAATAAGTGTTCTATTGTATAAAGCGTGTAACTTAATAATATATTTTATAGAATTGTTGTCATTTAGATATGTTATGTCAAAATGAATCTGACAGGTGATTTATAGGGAAAAATGTGATTTATTTAGGGAATTTAATGTTGCATTGGTGTGCTGCCATGTTAGCTAACTTGGTTAGAGCAATGGCACAGCTGAAGATACATTGTTTATATCACAGCTATACCTTGTTTCACGAAAGCTTGCACCGTAATCTCTTAACGGTCACGTGACCTCATCTCTCATTGGCTGCTGTTGTGGTGCAGACTGTTTTGCGGTAAAAATTAGTTCATTATTTAACATGGTGATATATCTTTATATGTTGAAAGAGAATTGTCAAATATTTACTTTCATAACTGTTTCAATTAAATGTATTAGAGTTAATTTATCTGAAATGCATGTTAATTCTTAAACAAAGTAAAGAGGAGGTTCCTTTGCATCTAGGCCTGCCTTTCTAATGACACAATAGCACGTGCTTTAGCGGTAGTGATGACATATTTGTTTATATGACTTTTATCACTGACCTTGTTCTGAACTGGATTAGTCATGTATTGTCATTCGAAGGTGTGCTGTGCGAGTGCGAGAGATACGTTATTTTATCCATCGTTTATTGCACATGTACTTATTATGTGTATAATGGCAGAGTCTACCGCCAGTTTTTCGCTGAAGCAGTGAAAAGAGAATTGTGTTGCATGTGTTTAATGCACTCACAGAGAAGAATCCGTCTTTGTCAGTGAGGGAAGTCAAACAGTTGTGCTCCGAACTTACAAGTGTGAGTGTTAGGTCCATAGGAACATCGTGATGTGAAGTTGAGAAAACAGGAAAACTTACCACTCCAGGCAAACGCAGGAATAAAGAAAAGCGTGTGCTCGGAGAATGCAATGAGTTCGTTAAAACTGCTGCACGTCGTCATGTGCATAGTTTTTTCTTTAGAAACGAACTCCCTAACATAAATAAAATTTTGTCTGCTGTAAACGAGGATGCAGATTTACCAAATTTCAGCAGATCTAGTCTGTATAGATTGCTTATACAGCTGGGGTTTGTGAATGAAAAAAGGGGCAAGAAAAATGTGCTGAGAGACAGAGGTGATATTGCGTGTGGCGAAGACGTTATTTAAGGACAATCAGTCAATACCGGGATACAAATCGCAAAATATACTACCTTGACGAGACTTGGGTGAATGAAGGGCTTACGACAAGTAAAGTATGGCGTGACACGACTATTAAGACTGAAAGACAAGCAGTTTTGCAAGGTATGTGTTCTGGTTTAAAGAATCCCAGTGGAAAAGGCCGAAGACTAATTGTCACTCATATAGGAAGTGATAGTGATTTTGTGGAAGATGGTCTACTGCTGTTTGAGTCAAAGAAAACCGGTGATTACCATGAGGATATGAATGAAGATGTGTTTCAGCAGTGGTTTGCGAGTGTGCTAGCAAAACTGGAACCAAGCAGCATAACTGTGATGGACAATGCTCCTTACCACAGCGTTCGTGTCGAAAAGAAACCAAATACATCCTGGAAGAAACAAGACATTATTGAGTGGCTGCGTGCAAAAAATGAAGTTGTAAATGAATCCCTTATTAAGGCAGAACTACTGGAACTTGTAGTAAAGCATGTCAGCGATTGTGATAAATACGTAATTGATGAAATGGCAAGGTCAGCTGGTCATGAGGTACTCAGGCTTCCACCATATCACTGGATTTTAAATCCAATTGAGCTTATTTGGAGCCAAATTAAAGGATTCGTAGCGAGAAACAATAGAACATTTAAGTTGCATAATATCAGGCCATTGCTTGCCACAGCATTTTCGGAGATCAGCGATGAAACATGGAAAAAGGCTATTCATCATGTGCTCAAAGAAGAAAAGAAAATGTGGGAGCTGGATGGCATCGTTGACAACGTAATAGAGAGCATAATTATAAACCCTACGGAGAGTTCCGACAGCGAAACTCTTACTGCAGAAACAGAATCCGAATCCGAGATGGAGGGGATTACTCCATTACCAGATTCTCCATAACGCGTGAGTTCAGTTTCATTATAAACTTGTATTTTTGCATGCCTTCATATCCTTATTTGCATGATTTTAGCTATCTTCCTGGCAATTATGACGTTTACTGCAGGTTTAAATGTGACGGGAAGGTAGATGCATGCGGAGTGATACATGTCAGCAGGGCAAGGTTATATGAAACAGGGTTTAGGGTAGTGAATTTTTCTATCTGATTCTGCCCTCCCCCCCCCACTGTGCCAAAAAAAAGGGAGGTTAATACACTGTTTAAAACAGACTAGGGCCTACATTCATAGTCAGTATTTAAATAAAGAGGTACTAATTAAGAAGCATTTGTTTTAATCAGTAAAACCTTAAAAACATTTTCAAACCTTAAATTTTTAATTCTTGTCTTTGTCCAAACAAACTTTCTAAACTCAATTGATAAGCTACAGTAATTTCTGCTAATATTATCATAAACATTGGTAACAACTTATGAGGATTTAGGAGGGAAAAAACTTGCCAAAATACTTTTTTCTGGGGCGGAAATACACTCCTCTACTTGAAAGACACACTTCAAAAGAGAGATTATGATGTTTAATATGATAAACCTCTGGTAAATATTGTAAGTGAAAAGTATACTGAATTTTAATACTTTGATGGAGCTGATAAGGTTAGTTCATTATACTGAATATATATTACTCATTTTTGAGATGGGTTTTAGAAATTTCTTTCTATCCGAAGCTAATTTCAATTTTTAATTGTTTTTTTTATTATTATAATTTTTTTTTTGCTTCTCGATACTGAAATTCTAGTTCTCTCCTTTCCAGAAACCTCCATATTACTTTAAACAAATCATACCTATTTTAACGGCTTTTGCCTGCTTAAGTCACCCACAACTCTTTCCATTTAAGCTTCTGTTGTGCAGGGGGGGGAGAGAGAGAGAGAGAGAGAGAGAGAGAGAGAGAGAGAGAGAGAGAGAGAGAGAGAGAGAGAGAGAGAGAGAGAGAGAGAGAGAGAGAGAGAGAGAGAGAGAGAGAGAGAGAGAGAATGCATGGGCACATGCAGGCACGCACGCACTCTCTCTCTTCAAAATATTTACTACATATAGGTAAGAAATGCAATATACTCATCTTCAACTTACCATTCTTGCAGCCAATTGCACAGAGAAACCACAGTTTGGATGATGCGATGGTGAGGCACTCTCTTGAGTCATAGTTGAAGATCGACGGCCCACCGGTGGTGTGGCTCCTTCTTTCAGATCATCCAGCAAAATGTTAGGATCAAAATCTTGCACTAGATCTGGTTGGAATAGACCACCAGTAGTTCCATCACTTGTACTATTTCTTCCACCAAGAAGCTGGTTCAGTACCTGTAAATAATTTCAGATTTAACATTCAAACAAATAATCAACTCTGACAATGAAATTATTTAGTTGTACTGTTAGCTTAACTGACTACCCCACAAATCCAGTTTTCTTCAATTTGTTCACCATCTTAAACAGGTTGTTGATTAAAATGCATAAGTTTGTCAGCATCAGCTGACTTTCCATATTTTTGAGTTAGATAATTTCTTAATTCTACTTAGTGAAACAGTAAAAACAGGTGCTGGTCTCTAAAATGCAAAACTTAAATTATAATAACTAAAAGATTACTTAAAGCTTTGTTGAGATGCCTCAATGCTCTCTGGAGTGTAAACCATAGGGTTATGAGATTAATTTTCTCTAAAACACACATATCAGTTTCAAAATAAGTTTATACCTGTCTTGTCTGTTGGAAGCCTATCTATATGAAAATGGAACATGAAAAGGTTTTTCACATAGTTTTCACTCTCTATTCCAGCATCAGCTCACCTTTGTCTGCCATTTTACTAAACTTGAAGCAGTTATACCACAAAAAAGCAATATCATTAAGTGCTGCATTCTGTTAACCCTCCATTAGGCACGCTCCTTGGCAGAATACTGTGGTTATGCAGTGCCTATTTCTTTTTGTTTTCATTTTTCTTTTGTCCCCCAATTTTTGGCTTTATTTAGGTTAAATATAAATGACTTATTATTATAGTCAATTAAATACATCAGCTAAAATATAATAGAAGTAGAGTGAGCATTATAGTTTGTATCACGCATACATAAAGAAAATAACATTCTTTTAAAATAGATCTTGTCTTTGGAAACGCTCAACCTTAAACAGTATTCAGCTATTTCTTCTATTTTCCCTGACTAAGCAGTTATCACAAATAATTTTGTATTTGTATTTATTTCATCCTTTGGAACATAATACATATGTTATAGGACATGTCAGTTCAAGATACAAAGATAAATATAAAAAGTTATATAAGACTAAAAACTGTAACAGATACAGGATCCAACAAAAGTCTAAAATAGAAAAAGCAAATAAATATAACTATATAAAGACCATAGAGAAATGCTATATAAAAGTAATTGTTCACAAATGTGGAGTTTACTCTAATTCATGATTTAATTCAATTTATTTTGTACTTTTGATTGATATCAGACACATCATAGTGTAAAAAATTACATTAATGTCCACTGTCATTGTTTACAATCACTTAAAACTAATTAATATTTAAAAACTCTTTTACAGAATAAAATGAATGTTGCAGTAAAAAGAGTTTTACTCCCTTTTTAAAATGTATAAGGCTGTTCATTTGTTTAATATTTTCTGGTAGCCTGTTGTATAATCTTATACCTTTATTGATAGCACTAGACCTGAAGATTTCCATTCTACAAGTTTGAATGTGAAAGTCATCTTTCTGACGTGTATTGTATTTGTGAATATCAGCATTTTTGTAATTTTGTATTTGTAGTTTATTTTGTTTTACATGGATCACTAATTCCAAAATATACATACCTGCTAGAGGTAATATTTGATGTTTTTTGAATAATGGCCTGCAAGATGTTCTGTTATCCACCCCACTTAGTATACTAATCACTCTTTTTTGAAGTTTAAAGACTCTATCTGCCTTTTCAACCCAGAACACTATCCCATATTGTAACTGACTGTGAAAGTAACCATAATATATATTTCTCAATGCTGCTAAATTTATTAAGCTTTTCAAATGTTTAAGCAAATAACAAATGGAACTCAGTTTATTTATTAAATGTTGAATATGTGTGGTCCATTTCATGTTCTCATTAATATGTAATCCCATTTTGACATGTTTTCTCAAACAGAGAGGAACATTGCATTTCCCACATAAATATTTAGTTCTGCTGTTCTTTTAGTTTTTACTGCAGGGTCCACATAATTTCTTTTTCAATGATTCTGATGCATTCGGCAACTCATCTATTGTGGGTTGTTCAGGTTTATATTTCTTTAGAAGCCCTTTCAAATCATTGGGTAGGTTTGATGCTCTTGCTCTTCTTTGTAATTGTTGTGACAGTAAAGCTAAGCACAGCAATTTCAAATATTCCTGTCTTGTGTATTATTTGTTTTGGTTTCCAAGAAAGATAACACTATAATTAATACCTGCAATATTCAACATATGCTAAAAGATTACCATTGGCCACCTTCTTGTTGTTCTGGCTACATTGTACATAGCACACAATTTATCTACATGAACTACTTTAGTGTACTTGTAAAGCATGACTATTTCAGGTGTTTTCTTGACACCTGAGATTTGGTCCAACAAAACATTTAGATGAGATCAAAACTACTGTTTTAACCTTTTATTTTGGAACATATGAAACATTTTTTTTTTTTTTTTTTTTGTGAAGCCAAATAAGCTTTCGTATTGGCTGCAACCTTTTGGAGAAATAAAATTACTGGGCAACTCCTTTTTGTTCTTGCATACTGTGCCGACGAAAGCAAGCTTCTTTCGGCCAGCACATTCACCAGGGATGCACTAGTGAACCAATTATCTGCTGTAACATTTTTGCTAGTGACAAAATTGGTTCAGCACGTCTTAGCACTACAGCCTCTGCGGAATTATTTTTAAATGTGGTCTGTCCAGCTGCTGTCCACAGTAAAGTTCCATATTAGTGGTGTAAAACAGTTTTGCATCACTCAAACAGAATATTTTTATGCCATATTTATTTGGCTTAGATGGTATATAGTCTAAAACCACACTGACCACAAAATGCTAGTAACTGTAAGTCGACAGTGATGTTTTGTCCTAAGAGAATAATGCTTCTAACAGTTATTCACAAACATTGTAAACTTTTCTCTAACATCAGCCAATTTGTCCAATACCAATGAATACCATTTGGTAATTACAATGAAGTACTAATAACTTCTTCCACTGGCAAAGCAATATTCCACAACTTACTAATGAAGAAAAACATGTCATCAACATGTAATGAGACTAGGCACTAGGGGCTCGCTAGACCTGTACAACATCTAATTGTTGATTAGTCATTCTTGCAGCTACAATAATAAACAGAAAAAGTTAGATAGAATCAACATGAAAAATTCAATGCCATGGCCGGGATTTGAACCACAGATCTTCTGGTAATCCATCCAGTCGCTCTAAGCCATTGAGCTACCATGGCCAGCATGCCGTCCTGACATTAAATTCTCCATTTGACTCGTTTATTTCCCCGGTAGACCACTAGGGGCTCTCGCATAAAAAGTTGTTGCCACAGCAAGCATTCGAGTAAGGTGTAACTTTAGATGTAATTGTCAAACAATTATGTAGGTGGGTTTGTACATAAACTACAACATTTAAATAAAGCTAGGGACCTCCCAGGCCTCCTGCAACTAACAAGAGGGTTAAGAACCATGCATAATCTAATTCTCATTACAAAGTTTTATAGTTCTTGATCAACAAATAAAATATTTACTGACACTGTAAATATATGACATTCACTGCATTATGCTGCATAGTAGGAAGCGGTTGAGAAAATAAAAAATTGTTACATTATAGCAAGTGATTGTGTGGGGTTTAAGTGCCCATAGACAACTGTCATTTTGGCCCACTGTTAAGCATATTCACAGAGACAGACAGACCAACAGACTGACCGACTGAAGTGAATGAACAATGAACTACCAAACGTTTGGTTTCAAGCATGTTTATCATACGTAATTGCTGGCTACCAGTAGACAAATTCTGTTACCTGAGTATTGATGGTAATGACATGTGTATAAGGTCACAGGAATTTATTCTATAGAAGAATGTGTGTTTCAAGTGGAAAATGTTTTTTAGCAATCATAGAAATTACACAGTGAAGGTGTAACAAAATTGTGTTGCTATGCTCCTTATGTAACATAAAGCTATCACATTGGGTACTGTGCATGATTTATTTAATACATTTTGTGAGACAGGAGTGGTAGACAGTGTGTTTTGACAGAAGAACTGGCAGAAATATTGGATAAAATGCTTAAAAGTCCACAGAAATCAACAAACAAATTGGCCCAACAAAATATTTTCTATGGTTCCACATACAAAGCAATACAAAAAGAACTCAGATTGTGTCCATATAAAGCGTCATTCTTCCACAAATTAAAACCCACAATTGTGGGAAAAGAGTAGTATTGCGAATAGTTTCAGAGCTTTACTAAAGCTCTGTGTTACTTATCCAGATGCATAAATTCACAAAATACAGCCATATGGTTTACTGAAAATCTTAATGGTGTGCAGGAAACTGTTTTACATTCTAAGAAAATTGGAGTATGGCGTGCTATTTCTCGCTTACAAATTATTGAGCTAATTCTTTTCAACAATTCAGTTCTGATGTTTACTACTGAAATATTCTATGTCCGTTTATTGCAAAGTTAAATGAAGATAGAAGGTGCATTTTTTCAACAAAACAATGCCACTGCTCATACATTACATCAATCTATGGGGTTGTTATTCAATTTTAGGGAAAGACTAGTTTCTCAAGGTCTCTGACCTTTGTGATCCACTAATCTGACACATCCCAATTATTTTCTTTGGGGGAGCTGCTAAAGTTTCGGCCTACAAGAACAATCCAAAACAAATTAGTTGAAAGGAGCAATACAAATTAATAACAGATGTAATGAAAGAAACTTTAATCATACTGTTTTAAAATAAATTAGAGCAAGTGAATCTAAGTTTCCAAGAAAATAATGAACACTTTCAACATTTCCTTCAAACAGTTTCATATTATCGAGATTTAACTGTATTGGAACACCACAGTGAAGTGAAAAATTATTAATTTTTAGATGAGTCGTATTTATTACACATCTGCTTCACTTTCGTACCTATTTTGAGGACATGTTTCGCAAATCATCGTTTGCATATTCGGCTCTTATTGAGTCGCATAAGAGCCGAAGATGCAAACGATGATTTGCGAAACATGTCCTCAAAATAGGTACGAAAGTGAAGCAGATGTGTAATAAATATGACTCATCTAAAAATTAATAGTTTCATATTATTTTACCTACATTATCTTTCGTGTACTACATTACATTAAACACATGAATCTAACATTTATTTTTCACTCACAGAGCATAGCAACCACATCCTCGTGGCAACCAGTGCTACCACCAGTATTCCTGTCTCTAGCAGAATCTTGGTTACATGAGTAATGTGGAGCAGCATTTCAATCACCTCAATGGTCATAAATATTAAAAGCAGAAGCATTATTAACAGTGAAGTATTCTTCATTTTTGAGTTTGATTTTTGAGTCACTATGTTTACACTGAACTTCACTTACTATGTTGTATAATTGAAACGTTTTCAAGATCATTTGATCTCTTCCTCAGCTGTTTGGTGACTAAATGAACATTCTTCTTCCTCCACTACTATGGTCCTCCGATCCCTCTGCCATCTGGTGTTAGGGGCACTAAGTTTTAATACTTCATTTAATGCCGGAATTTCAAAATTTATAACTTCATCCCGGTTTTTGGTTATGAATATTTTTTCCCAAATATCCAATTCTATGGGTGCACTTAAAGATTTTAACAGTTTTATGTTATGGCCAATGTTGTGAAACATATCCAGTTTACAATGGAAGTAGAAAGAGACAACACCCTACCCTTTTTTGGACCTCAAGATAACTAGAAATCGTCATGGTGTAGATTTTGGAATATACAGGAAGCCCACACACATAGATAATTACATAAAGAAAAATGAATACAACCCAGTTTCACATCAACTAGCTGCCTTTAGAAGTCTAATTCACTGGCTATACAACATCCCACTGAGTAAGGAGGAGTTTTTGAAAGAACAACACATAAAAGAGATAGCAATATTAAATGGATTCAACCCAGCCATCATAAGGAACATGATGAAAAGAAAGGAAAAACTCAAGATAATATAAAAAAATACCACTCTCACACCACTTAAAAACACAAACTGGCAATATAGAAAATTCACCTACCATTCATGGGCTTTTAGAAAATTTGAATGAATCTTCAAAAGACTAAACTTAAAACTAGCACCCCAAAACAAATTCAGTCTGAAGAACCTGCTAAATAAGCCACTAAAAAATTCAATCCCCAACACTTTGAAATCGGGAATTTATCAGTTAAACTGTGAAACCTGTGATAAAAGCTACATAGGAAAAACTAAGAGAAACTTGTTAATCAGGCAAAAAGAACACCAGAGGAATATAAAGTTGAAACAAACAGAAAAATCTGCAGTGTCACACCATTTTTGGACAGAAAACCACAACATTGGCCATAACATAAAACTGTTAAAATCTTTAAGTACACCCATAGAATTGGATATTTGGGAAAAAATATTCATAACCAAAAACCGGGATAAAGTTATAAATTTTGATATCCCGGCATTAAATGAAGTATTAAAACTTATTGCCCCTAACAACAGATGGCAGAGGGATCAGAGCACCGAAGTAGTGGAGGAAGAAGAATGTTCATTTAGTCACCAAACAGCTGAGGGTGAGATCGAATGATCTTGAAAACGTTTCAATAATAAACATAGTAAGTGAAGTTCAGTGTAAACATAGTGACTCAAACATCAAACTCAAAAACACCTGAATGGTGATAGAGCGCACAAGGCTCTTAGACAAAAATGTATAACCAGTGTTGTAAGTGAAGTTTGTTTTGAAATTTTTTGTACATAATTTATGTTAGAAAGTCATGTTTAATTAGAAAAAAGGTACCACAGCTCTTATGTAACAAATGATGTATTAAGCAGATATTTCCATTTCATTCTTGGTGGTATCTTTGCTTTATTTCCTGTCCTGTCCTGTCCTAAATTCCTACAATAAAGTTTTTATTTTTCTTCTTATATTTAGAAGTCAGTTATCACAGTTTAGTTTGATGTTTTCTAATGACCAACTGGGGAATATTACAAAATCTTTACTTAGATGCTGGTGTGATATTCAGTATCTAGAGTAGGCTGGCATTGATTCTATTCGATGACTGACTGTATATCTGGTTTTCTTCAGTCAATGATTAATTTATATTAAAGTGATTCAATATGACCTTCACTAGGGATTTTCTTGTCACTCACCAAAACAGACTGAGATGCTTCTGGTGATAAAAATAAAGTAATAAATCTAATCTTAATGATGCCTGTCAATTACAAGGATCATATCACTGCCACTGGTGTACCAGAATTTTGTCCCTTAGGGTTCTTTAACATACCAGTAAATCTAGTGGTGTTGCCTTTAAGCACACTTTAAAGCCATCAATCTAGTCTGCATTTCAAACTCGTGGTCTTAGTTTCAGTAAGCCAGTGCCTAACCAACTGAGGCACCCACACAGCATTGGTAATATGTTGTCCTCCATGGTCTAGGGTAACATGCTAGCCTCTGATTCCTGAAGTTAGGAGTTTAAACCTTGTGGAAGACGATGGACTTTTTTTGGGTGTAAAAATCCTTAGCATAGCTTCTTTTGGATGGGAAGTAAAGCCTGTGGTCCCATGTAGATTTATGGCATGCAGAAGAAGTTCAATAAAAAGGTGTCTGAGCAAAATTAAGCTGTCTTTCATGCCCAATATAGAATGGGATACTGAGAACTCCAGCAGTTAAAAGTGTCCTTAATAAAAATTCAACCCAAAAAATAAAAACATGAAAATAGGACAGTAAATTTAAAACAGTGTATATTTTAAATGTTGTAATCATAACATATTTACTAATTGAATTTGGTTTAATGATCACACAATTTATACAAGTTACTATTGCACTACTAAAGGTAATGCTATAAATGTCCATGTGTTAGACTTGATTACACCTATTTTGGTCGCCTTAAAAAGGCTCCGAGGGGCAAATGATTCACCTTGGACAATGTACAGCTGTATGTGCAGAACTGGCTCACATCGCAGCCCCAGGACTTTTATGAGACAGCCATTCACCGCCTTGTGTCACAGTTGGACAAGTGTCAACAGCCAGGGCCAATACTTCTAACATACAGGTACTGGTTTCTATAATTATGTCTGCGGCTCGTTTCTTTTTTAATACACCTTATACTTTTTCATGCAACATTAACTATCACTATTCATCAAATGTTTTGTTTACACTACTTCCTGATCCTTGCACATTCACATTAAAAGAGGAATGCAGATGGCAAACATTACAATATAAAAGATTATAACATTCCAACGTACAGGATTTTCCAAGATACAAAGTTCAAATTGATTTAAAAAAAGGTAAAACTTTCAAATACTTCAAAACATTAATCTGTATAACTTTTGATTTATTACTACCCTGTAAAAACATTTTGATTAATATTTGGGCTCTACTGCTGTTGATAATACTATGCTTACCTTGAACACAGTAAGTAACAAACAGGTGCCATTACACATGGCAAGTAGGCACTTTGTTGGGATGCGCATACACCATTCCCCAAGGCAGAACATTAGTGTGGTTAGCAGATGTTTATCTTGTTCAGAGACAGGAACTCCAGTAGGTGGCATTAAATGGGCAAGTGTCAGTGCCAGCACCTGGAAACAAAATATTAATGTTTAGTAACTGTTAATTGAACATTAGTTATGTTTATATTTAATTAATAGTGTGATTAACCTAATTTCCAATTACTATTCATTTAGAAACTACTTTGCTTGTGGCTGGAATGCTTCAATGTTTCAAACTTATGTTCTACAATGTTTAGCTTTAGAGACATTGAGTTCAATTTAATAAAACCTCATGCATGGAGAAATACGGATGAAAACTGAAAATTATTAATGCTATGTCTTCAAGATCTTCACTGAGTAATTTTCTTTTCCTAGGGCACCTACAGAATCTGTAACTTAACTGATAAATCAGTAATCTATGCAGATGGTTCTGGCCTCTAGTTCTTGATGTCATGGGTTCAAACCCAGAGGAGGGCAAAAGTTTCCCTCCTCCCCCTCAATAAAAATTTTAACATAGCTTCCTTCATCTTCATCATCATCATCATCATCATCATCATCATCATCATCATCATCATCATCATCATCATCATCATCTTCATCATCATCTTCTTCATCATCATCATCATCTTCTTCATCATCATCTTCATCATCATCTTCATCATCATCATCTTCATCATCATCATCTTCATCATCATCATCTTCATCATCATCATCATCTTCATCATCATCATCTTCATCATCATCATCATCATCATCATCATCATCATCTTCTTCTTCATCATCGTCATCATCATCATCTTCGTCATCATCATCATCTTCATCATCATCATCATCTTCTTCTTCATCATCGTCATCATCATCATCTTCGTCATCATCATCATCTTCATCATCATCATCTTCTTCATCATCATCATCATCTTCATAATCATCATCTTCTTCATAATCATCATCTTCTTCTTCATCATCATCTTCTTCATAATCATCATCTTCTTCATAATCATCATCTTCTTCTTCATCATCATCTTCTTCATCATCTTCTTCTTCTTCATCATCATCGTCATCATCATGTTCTTCATCTTCATCACCATCGTCATCATCATCTTCATCACCATCGTCATCATCTTCTTCTTCATCATCGTCATCATCATCTTCTTCTTTTTCATCATCGTCATCATCATCTTCTTCTTTTTCATCATCGTCATCATCATCATCATCTTCTTCTTCTTCTTCTTCTTCTTCTTCTTCTTCATCATCATCATCATCATCTTCTTCTTCATCATCATCATCATCATCATCTTCTTCTTCATCGTCATCATCATCTTCTTCTTCTTCTTCATCATCGTCGTCATCTTCTTCTTCTTCATCATTGTCATCATCATCTTCTTCATCATTGTCATCTTCTTCTTCTTCTTCATCATCTTCTTCTTCTTCATCGTCATCTTCTTCATCATCGTCATCATCTTCTTCTTCTTCATCATCGTCATCATCTTCTTCTTCTTCATCATCGTCATCATCTTCTTCTTCTTCATCATCGTCATCATCTTCTTCTTCTTCATCATCGTCATCATCTTCTTCTTCTTCATCATCGTCATCATCTTCTTCTTCTTCATCATCATCATCTTCTTCATCATCATCATCATCATCATCATCATCATCTTCTTCTTCATCATCATCATCTTCTTCTTCTTCTTCATCATCATCTTCATCATCATCATCTTCTTCATCTTCTTCATCATCATCATCATCATCTTATATCTAAATTCAATTGTCACTATAATGAAGAGAACTTGCAGAAATTAGATCAGGAACTAAGCAGCACAGTGGCAAGTAAAACCGAAGCAGAGGAAATGGCAAACCTCGCCTTTTCATGTATCATAACAGCTAGTAATGCAACCTTCAAAGTTTCAACAGGTGCTAAACAGGCGATAAAAAGGAAGATGGTATCTTGGTGGACAGACGAACTTACTATATTAAGAAAAAGGGCAAATGCACTGCGGAGGAGATACCAAAGAACTGTCACCGGCGAAAATCTACGACAGGAGAGGAAAGAAAAATATCTGGATGGGAAAAGGGAATACGAAAGGAAAATGAGAGATGCAAAACTGAAATCATGGAAAGCGTTTTGCACAATAAGTGACAATGCCAATCCTTGGGGTTTAGTATATAAAATAGCTTCCGGCAAACTCCGAACTGGTGTGAGATTGACTACATTACAAAAAGACGATGGAACATTTACCACAGATACTGAAAATACAATCAAGCATATGTTAGTGCACTTTGTACCCGAAGACAATCAAGATAGTGACAACGAATTGCACAAACAAATTAGGAAAGAAATTGAAGAACCCATCAATACTAATGATGATAAACCTTTCACAACTGCAGAAATCATCATTAATATGCAAAAATTCAATCCAAAGAAATCTCCTGGGAAGGACTGCTTATCTAGCGACATAATTACAAGAGCTTTCCAACATCTCCCTATATTCTTCACGCAAGTATACAACGCGTGTTTAAAGAAGGGATGCTTTCCAAAAGATTGGAAGCAGTCTATTGTCATTCCAATAATTAAGCCCGGAAAAGAAGACTGCCAAGACGCATCAAAATACAGACCAATAAGCCTATTAAATATCGGAGGTAAACTACTAGAAAAACTGATGATTGACAGAATACTACACCATATGTACAGCAATAATTTGTTACACAACAACCAGTTTGGATTTACCATTTGACGCTGCAATGGAAGTTAAATCTTTCATCGATAAATGCTTGAAGTCAAAACAATGCGTAGTAGTCACTAGTCAAAGGTGCTTTTGATGCAGCTTGGTGGCCTAGCATACTCAAGAATCTAAGACAGCTTAGATGCCCTAAGAATTTATATAATTTAGCAGTGAATTACTTCAGCAACAGAAGAGCAGTATTTTCAGTGAACAACTATACAGCAGAAAGAGAAGTACAGAAAGGCTGCCCACAAGGATCATGCTGTGGTCCAGGTTTCTGGAACATAATGTACAATTCGATGCTGAATTTAGAATATGATCACCGGACAAGAGTGATCGCCTTCGCAGACGACCTGGTAGTAATGACAAGAGCAGCATACAAATCAGAAGCAGAGAGCGTTGCAAATCACGATCTTCGAAAAATCCAAAAATGGGCTGATGATAACAAAATTCAATTTAACCAAAAGAAATCCAAGGTTCTATGTATCACAAGAAGAAGAAATGTAGATAGGGATGTCAACATATTTTTGAATCATCATAAACTTAACCAAACCGAAGAAATAAAATACCTCGGAATATATTTAGATAGCAAATTTAACTTCAACGCACACATTGAATATACTGCAGACAAAACAATCTCGTTGGTTCATATGCTAGCAAGAACAGCAAAGCTACAATGGGGGCTAGGTCACAAAGCACTTAAGACAATCTATGAAGGTGCTATAGTCCCTGTCTTGACATACGGAGCTCCTATATGGATAGATGCGATACGGAAAAATAAAAATATTGCAAAATATAGAAGAATTCAAAGATTAATCAACATAAAAATGACGAAAGCATATAGAACTCTCTCGTATGATGCATCGTGCGTACTAGCTGGAGTATGTCCTACAGAAATAACTATAGAGGAAAAACTCCAAATATATCTGGCAACAAAAAGTCACATAGCAGACTTCGACAAACCATTAGAAGTAAAACACTGGCGACATCCTGCCGAAGTGGCAACGATTCAGGAGGTGAACAAAGATAACATATATAGAATGGAAGCGTACACAGATGGAAGTAAAATGGGGGAGAAAGTTGGCGCAGCAGGAATTATATTTGAAAACGGAATTATGACACACCAGTTAAAATTCAAATTGCATGGCCACTGCACCAACAATCAAGCCGAACAACTTGCTATTTTAAAAGTACTAGAGAAATTAGAAGAAGTATATTATGCCAGTTCAATAGATAGAAACGTTGCAATATACACTGACAGCAGAATTACTATAGATCTACTGAGAAACAACTGGAAAAGAAATCGACTAATAGAATCTATCAAAGACAAACTTCTTGCACTAAACCATTTAAATTGGATCATCCACTTTGGCTGGGTTAAAGGCCACTGCGGAATAGAAGGGAATGAACTAGCAGATAAGCTTGCAAAATGCGCTGCTATCGAAGATAGTGAAATAGTGTACGACAAAATACCAAAAGACGTAATTGTAACGAGAGCGAAGGAATATGGACTCAACAGGTGGCAACAAGTCTGGACGAACACAACGAAAGGTGCAGTGACTAAAGCATTCTTCCCGTTAGTGAAAAACAGATTGCGTCAAAAGATTCCAATATCCCCAGAACTCACTACAATGTTAACTGGCCATGGAAAATTAAACGCATACCTATACCGATTTAGAATAATAAATAATCCACTCTGTCCTTGCGGAAAAGAAGAACAGACCGTTAACCATATAATATTTAATTGCAGAAGACTTGATGAAAAAAGACATTGGCAAAAAGTGTAACAAGCAATGGAAGGAAATGGCCTACCACCAACGAGAAGATTGCGAATAATCACCTGAAGTCGTTTGTAAAATTTGCAACTTCTATAAAAATCACGGACATGGACTGAAGGATTTGGAGTGTAACAACGACAAATTGTGAACTCTATACAATCAACTTACTCCGGTTTCATCATAATCTTACAATTAACTAAAACATAAATCACTACTTCTAAAAATATGACAAGTATTTAGATTGAAATAATTACAAATTGTGAACTCACAAAAATCAGCTAGAAGAATAGACTCAATTTAATGTACATAGTGTCTAAAACACAGAATAACCCAATGTAAAATTGTTGTAATGTTTACAATTACTAATTCAAAATAGGACATGTAACTATAAAGCATGTAGTATTACTATGTAATGGAGCATGCTGTTGATATCAATAAAACACAAAAAAAAAAAAAAAATCATCATCATCATCTTCATCATCTTCTTCTTTATTATTGTTAAGAAGTGAAGTAAAGCCAGTGGTTTCATGTTATAGATTTACAGCACATAAAAGAATAATAAAGAGGCTGCTGAGCAAAATTAAGTGATTCTTTCATGCTCAATATAGAATGGGACACTGAGAATCATAGCAGTGCCATAAACAAAAACTCATTACTTCCAAACTTAGCCTAAGTGACAGCAAGCATTGAGGCATTATACTGATCTGACTGGCATGAATCAATCTTCAACAACACATTCATTTCCTCCAGTAAAACACAACTTTCTGATTTAAAACCAGAAAGGTGAATAAGTGCAGGGTTTGTTCAGTTTAAATGGAATGCAATCAGGGATTGTTTTCCCTGTATGAAAACATATTGAAGACAACAGAATTAAGCCATTGTCTCAAAAGTCTCTAAGCAGTTCTAAGGCTTAAAACTTGGACCATAGAGACTGGTTTGAAAAGGTTCGATTACTGCATACTATCCTCACTTTATTTTTATGCTTCTGATGCTTACTTGATCAACAACTAAGTAAATAGGGATTTTAAACTATTTTGAATTTTAACATTTACGTTTTTGCTGCCTTAACCGCTTTGCCGATGAACCCTTCAGGAGCCGGAAACGGACACCCAATAAACAGAACAAGCCATTTAAATTGTTGAATGCTATAAAAATGCATCATAAATACAATTCCATATCTTCCGTATTTATTAAGTTATTTAAACGAAACAAAAACTAGTTTAAAACTCATTAAAGGCAGTATACATCTACAGTAACAATAAAGTAGAGACTACATTAATAAATCGTTGAAATTTCACTACTTTGTTGCACTGTAGCAAAAGCCATTCTTTGCACCGAGCGCACCTAATATTTGAATAATTTTGTTTTGTGTGTATACGAACGAATGTATGTATGTATAGCTACACAAGCGACTTCTCCGGTTCAAGGTTTTAGCTTTTAATTTATGCTATACCAAGCGATAATCATATGAGTATATGTTGCGTTACACACACACGCTGGAAAGAAAACTCTGTCAGCATGTTATTACAAATCTGTTATTACATAGTTTCTGGTAGCCTTATGCAGCTGTTTTCACTCAGTATTTTAGTTATTTATACTCTCTATATTCAGAGTGATTTCTTGTAGCTATCAAGAGCTAAATGAATGGCACATTTGAAATTGTTAAATTTCAATGTTAACCATGGCTTATCCCCATAATGTAGCAAATAAATTAGCTTGGGTATGATGTGTACGGGCTTCTGATATTACTGTAGAAAATCTGGAAGATTTGCTCTGCAATTATGAAGGAGATGTTTAGGATATAGGTACCAGTGACATGTACTGATCTACAGATGGCATGTTAGCTACTCCACTGTTTGGGGGAAATGGCGGGTCAAATATGGGTGATGTGGATCAGCTGTTACTAGCTATCCCTCTTTACGAAAAACAGTTAAATGGTAAAAAAAATATTTTTATTCACTGGATGTAACTATACACAATTGTTTAGTAGTTTTCAGAGCTGTAAATTCATACAAGACATTCATCTACCTGTACTTGCGCGTATAAATAGCTCGTAACCTAATTGAGTACTATAATACTCAGAGGCCTCTTTATACTGGGGGGTAAGAAATCCACTGGGGGGTAAGAAATCCACCACGACATCACTCCTCATACTTGAGAGAAAATACTTTCCTAAAAGGATACCACCCACAACAAAAAAGTCGCAACCATTTCAAAAATGTCTAGTGTATTGCGAAAAAGAAGTTCGCAAGGAAACCAATATTATTTGGTGTGAATCTGCAGATGTGCCCTTGGGTGTTTATCCAGGTTTGGAGGTGTACAATTTAAAAAGAAACCTTTAAGGGTACGTTTACATTCCTTATAGAACTAATTTAAATTTATTGTAAAATAGGAAGATTAAAATAATTGGCGTTAAATGGGCATTAAATGCATGTATGCACAGGACATCTATACATGTCCATATCGGTTTGGGACATTTTAACTTTGACATCATATGACGTCCATATCGGTGAAAGGGTTAAGAACTTTCCCCTTTGGCTGAAAAATAATTATTTACACTTGATATTTATAAGAAACAAAATAAAAATAAAAATATAAAACATTACAGTCAAAAACTTAAAATTCTTCTTGGTATGGAGTCTTTATCAGTCAAAAATGTCTTTCTGCAAGGGAGTCCCACGTGTCTTCAACCTGTCCCACAGTTCAAACATTCTTGGAAGTGGGTAATGAGAATTTCAAAGAATATCCTCCATTGCATCCTCTTAAGATGGCGCCGGTGGTTGGAGCTGTTACGCGATCGGCAGGTAAAATCTTAAAAGAAAAGAGTGGTAAAGATGTGAATATTGTGCAATCAAAGCGTGTGTCCATGATAAACAGTAATCAGATTCACAATGGAAATGAAGATGACGCCGTTAAACGAGTGGATGATGATAAATATGAAAATCGAGACATAGGACCACGTGAATCATCCAAAATGGAAACGATCGCATCGCTTCAAATGGTGATTTCGCTTTTAAGTAGAGATCTTCTAAAATCTCAAAATGAGATTGGAATACTGAAAGCAGAAAATGAGCTGCTTAAAAGCAAATTAAAGAACGAAAAGGAAAAAGTGACCTACGCTACAGCAACAAAGGAAAGATCGTTGCATCCCAAATCGGGAGATCGCCATGTTGAAATTATCGAAACCCGCAATAGATTTGAAATTCTGGAGGAAGATGGCCGACGAATACACGATACAACTCAAGGAGACTCAAAAACACGTGAGGAAAAGAAATCAAAAGTGCTTCTCGTCGGGGATTCTTTATTGAAATTTGCGGGTGAAGTGTGTAAGGACAAAGGACATCGCGTGTGCTGTTTTCTGGGAATAAAAGTGTCCGAGCTTCAACATCAACTGGATAAACTGGATGTGAAGCAGACAAAGCCGGATGTAGTGGTAATTCATGCACTAATCATGGACTAATGATATTAGGAGTGGAGTGACAGCACAAGAAATTATAGGTGACACTATGGACTTAGTGAATAAAATTAGAGAACAGTCACGTAACACTAAAATTATAATAAGTGGTGTGCTACGTAGAAGGCACACTAGTACAAGGTTTGTAAGAAATATCAACAAGGAACTTAATTGGCTGTGTACTGTTAAAGACTGTCTAATGGTAGATGGCAATTTCTGGCTAGATGATTGGGACTTTGGTAGAGATGGATTACATCTAAATAGAAGGGGATCATTTAAATTGGGTAATTTATTAAATAATGCTATCCATTCACTGCGTAAGGGAAACTTGTAAATAATGGGGTGGATGTAATTCCAGCAAATACTTCTCAGAATGATGCAGAAAAGAATGATATAGAAACGTCAATGCAGGGTAAAGTACTAAAAGTTTTACATCAAAATGTACAGTATATCTCAAAGTCCTTGAATTTGAAATCGTTATTGCTGAACATAATCCTGATGTAATAGGTATAACTGAGCATGGGTTAAAAGATACAGACATTAAAAGCTTAGTGTTTCATGGATATAAACAGTCTGCATATTTTTGTAGAAAGCATTGTAAAAGTGGTGGAACAATAATTTTTGTAAAAAATAATATTGACTTCATTATAGATAAACTTACAGATCACAGCATTGAAAAAGACATTGAATTGTCTGTTATTGAATTAAATTATAAATCAGTAAAAACAAAAATTTGTTGCATATATAGGTCTCCTAGTGGAAGTATTGATAATTTTTTTACTAAATTTGAATTAATTCTTCACAAAATGACAAAATCAAATAAATACATTATAATTTTGGGTGACTTTAATATAGATATGCATAAAGATACAGTTACATCAAGCAAGTTTAGCAACTTGCTGTTGTCTTTCAATATTGATTTAACAATTACTGAGCCAACTAGAATAACAAATGTTACCCAGACTACCATTGATAATATAGCAACCAATTTTCCAAGGCAGTGTTTCAAAACAGAGGTAATACATACATTAATATCTGATCATTCTGCACAACTAATCTCGCTTGAAATAGAAGAAAACTTACCTAATAACTATTGCATACATAACAATAAAGAAACCACAGGATATATTGAAGTAAGAAACTTTAGTAACTCTAATGTCAAACTGTTTAAAGAATTGACTAAAGGAGAAGATTGGGAAACTGTAACAAAAGCTAATGATGTAGATAAAAAATTTAACGCATTCATAGGAATACTAAATTACTACCTCAATATCGCTATGCCAAAAACTAGAAAGAAAATTGTGAATGAAAGAGAAATTAAACGTAACCAATGGTTCAGTCATGAATTGTTGCAGTTTAAAAAACAGCTCTTAACAACTTATGAATTATTTAATAAATTTAAAACTGATGAATTAGCAAATATGTATAAACAACAAAAAGTGCAATATAAACAATTAATTAAAATCACAAAATCAAGGTATGTTAACGGTATCCTGACAAAACACAATAACAAATCTAGAGCCTTGTGGAAAGTAATAAATACTGAGAGAAACAAAGCAGATATTAAACAAAATACAGTAAACAGTATACAAATAAATAACATGATTATATAAAAATTATTTGTGGTTGGTTTATTGACACTCGTCACTTACTTTTTCATATATTTATGAGAGACTAGTTTCAAAGGCCCTGGCCTCCATTTTCAATCTCTTCCCAACTGGCATCTGTTGTTATCTGCTCTCTCTGGTGGTGGAACTATGAACTTTTTTGTCAAATTATCTACTGGCGGGATTTCAAAGTTCATTACGCGATCCTTATTTTTCCAGATGAATATGTTCTCCCATGTTGTCAATCTATTTTGGTTTATCACTCCTTTTAATAATTTTGGATTTGGATCAATGTCATGGTTTTCATTCCAAAAATGAAATGCTACTGCTGACTTGTCTTCTTGTTTCAATCTGATGTTTCTAAAGTGTTCTTTGACTCTGGTTTTTAAATTTCTTTTTGTTTGACCTATGTAGCATTTTTCACAATTCTTACAATTTATTTGGTATATTCCAGATTTGTTACCTGAAGGAATTTCATCTTTTGTTTTTGAATTTAGTAATTTTAAAATTGAGTATCTATTAGTAGGTGCCAAGATGATATTTTGTTCCTTGAATATCTTTTTAAATTTATTAAATGTTTTTGGATGATATGTGAATGAACTGAATATGCTGTTGCTTTCTTTTTCTTTAATAAATGTGGTTGCTTCCTTAATGGTTTTCTTTAGTTTAGATTTTCTAATTTTCTTCAACACCAAACTTTTGTTGTATCCGTTTTCTTCTGCTATGTGTATTATTGCTTTTTGTTCCTTGAAATATTCTTCTTTTTCCATGGGTATGTTGACTAGTCTGTGTGTAAGGCTGTTTATTATTGCATGTTTATGTGTAATTGGGTTGTGGCTATTATTTTTTATATAATTTTCTGAATGTGTTGGCTTCCTGTAAATAAATAATATGATACAAAAATAAAATTTGGCATTTACAGGAAGCCAACACATTCAGAAAATTATATAAAAAATAATAGCCACAACCCAATTACACATAAACATGCAATAATAAACAGCCTTACACACAGACTAGTCAACATACCCATGGAAAAAGAAGAATATTTCAAGGAACAAAAAGCAATAATACACATAGCAGAAGAAAACGGATACAACAAAAGTTTGGTGTTGAAGAAAATTAGAAAATCTAAACTAAAGAAAACCATTAAGGAAGCAACCACATTTATTAAAGAAAAAGAAAGCAACAGCATATTCAGTTCATTCACATATCATCCAAAAACATTTAATAAATTTAAAAAGATATTCAAGGAACAAAATATCATCTTGGCACCTACTAATAGATACTCAATTTTAAAATTACTAAATTCAAAAACAAAAGATGAAATTCCTTCAGGTAACAAATCTGGAATATACCAAATAAATTGTAAGAATTGTGAAAAATGCTACATAGGTCAAACAAAAAGAAATTTAAAAACCAGAGTCAAAGAACACTTTAGAAACATCAGATTGAAACAAGAAGACAAGTCAGCAGTAGCATTTCATTTTTGGAATGAAAACCATGACATTGATCCAAATCCAAAATTATTAAAAGGAGTGATAAACCAAAATAGACTGACAACATGGGAGAACATATTCATCTGGAAAAATAAGGATCGCGTAATGAACTTTGAAATCCCGCCAGTAGATAATTTGACAAAAAAGTTCATAGTTCCACCACCAGAGAGAGCAGATAACAACAGATGCCAGTTGGGAAGAGATTGAAAATGGAGGCCAGGGCCTTTGAAACTAGTCTCTCATAAATATATGAAAAAGTAAGTGACGAGTGTCAATAAACCAACCACAAATAATTTTTATATTAATTTTGACGTCACTGTTACTAAATTCCTCCAAACACACAACATGATTATAACTAAGCCTGACCAAATTGCTAATATATTTAACCATCATTTTAATAATGCTGTTAAAGAAAATGCATCTGTAACTAAGAATAAGAATATGAATACCATCCCTTTGATTACAGAATCTCTTTATCTAGCCCCAGTTAGTGACTCAGAAATATCTCGCATCATAATGTGTTTAAAAAATAGTAAAAGTACTGGCAATGATGAAATATCAAATAATCTACTTAAAGAATGTAACAAATTTATTGCACCAGTATTAGCAAGCATAATAGACGATTCATTACAATGTGGTAAATTTCCAGATATATTAAAAACTGTTAAAGTGATGCCTTTGTTTAAACATGGCAGTGTTACTGAGGTTAACAATTACAGACCACTTTCTTTAGTATCATCACTGAGCAAAATTTTTGAAAAGGTTTTTGAAAGTAGATTACTAAAGTATCTTGAAAAACACAATGTATTAAATACTGAGCAACATGGGTTTATAAAAGGAAGATCAACTGAAACTGCCCTTATAGAATTAATACACAAGAATCTTGTAGCTTTAGATAATAAGGAATATGTTATTAATATATTTGTGGATATGAGTAAAGCTTTTGACTCTGTTAATTTAGATAGTTTGATTGACAAATTAGGTAACTATGGCATAAGAGGAATTGCCCTGGAATGGATACGGTCTTATATATATATAATAGAAAACAATATGTTGAGGTAAAAGGAAGGGATGGGAATTATAAATCAAATTTAACCACAGTAAAATATGGTGTACCACAGGGTTCTGTACTGGGACCTTTGTTATTTAAAATATATATTAATGATATAATTAGTTCATGTAAGACATTAAAGAATAATGGATTAGTATTATATGCAGATGATATAGCAATATGCTGCGCACATAAGTGTTTATATAATTTAGAAATCAATGCTAACATTGTACTAAACCATCTTACTCAGGTCTTAAGTGAAAACAATTTAAATATTAATATAAATAAAACAAAGTACATGTTTATATCAAACAGAGAAGCTGATTTTAAACCTGATGTAAATATTGATGGAAAAAGTATAGAGGAGGTTGAAACCATTAAATACCTGGGAATAATATTTGACAATGACCTTAATTGGCATGCTCATATTGATGAATGTTGTATTAAATTAAATAAGGTTATTTATTAAGATATATGTCAGCTTTTTGTAGCATGGAAATATTGTCGAATATTTATCATAGTCTTTTTATGAGTTATGTAAATTACTGTATAACAATATGGGGGAGCTGCTTCAATGGAAAATGTAAATAGAGTGTTTATTCTTCAGAAGAAAGCAATTCGCGCTATGTTAAAGTTAAATATAAGAGAGAGTGTAAAGCCTAAGTTTATAAAAATGAAACTGCTTACCGTTCCCAGTTTAATAATACTCAGAACAGTACTACACATAAAAACAAATTGCTACAAAATAAACTCAGAAAATCATGACTATAACACTAGAAACAGGAATGACTATATTATTTTAGTTAATTGATGGAAATTTATCATTTCTCCACACTAGCCGTATATAGGCTAAGGTATTTGATGGATAGAGTCAACATGAAAAATTCAATGCCATGGCCGGGATTTGAACCACGGATCTCCTGGTTTCCGTCCAGTCGCTCTTAACCTTTGAGCTACCATGGCCAACGTGCCTTCCTGACATTAAATTCTCCAGTTGACTCGTTTATTTTCCCGGTAGACCACTAGGGGCTCTCGCATCCGAGATACACCGTTTGTGGCGACTTACTATTGTAAGTACTTAAGTCCCAGGCTTCATCATTTAACTCTAATTATTTTAGTTAATTGATGGAAATTTATCATTTCTCCACACTAGCCGTATATAGGCTAAGGTATTTGATGGATAGAGTCAACATGAAAAATTCAATGCCATGATGAAGCCTGGGACTTAAGTACTTACAATAGTAAGTCGCCACAAACGGTGTATCTCGGATGCGAGAGCCCCTAGTGGTCTACCGGGAAAATAAACGAGTCAACTGGAGAATTTAATGTCAGGAAGGCACGTTGGCCATGGTAGCTCAAAGGTTAAGAGCGACTGGACGGAAACCAGGAGATCCGTGGTTCAAATCCCGGCCATGGCATTGAATTTTTCATGTTGACTCTATCCATCAAAGGAATGACTATAGTTTAGTACAACATAGATTGGCAATGTTTGGAAAAAGTCCAAAATATAAAGGCATCGTACTGTATAATAAACTTCCTATGAAACTGAAGTCAGTAACCAATGTAAATACATTTAAAAAGGAACTGTCTAAATATTTAATAAATAAGGCATTCTATTCTATTAATGAGTTTATCAATAATGGATGATTTTTGTAAATATAATTTTATTTTGTAAATGTAAATAATATACTGACAATGTCTGATGGATTTCTGTAATCTCTATGGACAATAAAATTGAATTTGAATTTCTGCCCACACATTCCCAACTGGCTTTGGATAAGGTGACTTTGAAGGATGAATGAGATTTCCTCTTGTTCATCAGACCAATGCTACTGTTTTTGATTATGAATATTATGGTTGTCCTGCACGAACAGGAATGTTCCATCAGGGTACCTTTCACTGGTATATGAGGCTAAAATGAACTGCAAACTGTGATAGGTCCAACTGTCTAACATTCCACAAATTAGCTCAAGGTATCCAGGACCTTCAAACAAAATTCAGCCATAACATGAGGTACTTTGTTATGACTGCAAACACACCTATGTATTGCTGATCAAATCGGTGACCATGTAGTCAGTATATGCACACTGGCATGTTATACAATGTCGACAGTCTTACTTCGTCTGCAAATATTACTCTCTGCCAGTTGACATTTCTATCAACTGACAGCATATGTAAGATGGTCCACAATATGTTCCTCAGCAAGGACCTCTTTATGAGCAGCTATGTAGTTCCTTTCTTGGAAGTGTTGAAAACAGTGCTGTTACGATAAATTAACTTTAAAGAGAGTACATTAAAGACACTAGACAACACTTACTTTTAAATTTTTTCGGAACATGTTTCTGAGGCTTTGCCTCTATCATCGGCCGGCTCTCGACTGGTTCTCGTTGGTGTAGCTGACGATATTTTGTCACAGGTCTCCTCTGGTGGCGGTTCAAGGAACTTGCTGAACAAATCTTTCTGGGGGATGTCGAAATTGAATACTTTGTTTCTATTTTTTGAAATGAAGATTTGTTCCCATGTGGATAGTTCTTGTTTTCCTGATGTATGTTTTAGTAGTTTTGGTTCTGGATTTATGTTGTGGTTTTTTTCCCAAAAATGTGTGGCAACTGCTGATTTTTCTAATTGTTTATATTTTATGTTTCTAAAGTGTTCCTGTGCTCTTGTTTCTAAATTTCTTTTTGTTTTTCCAATATAAATTTGACCACAGTCATTGCATTCAATTTGATATATACCAGATTTTTTGTTAGATGGAATGGCATCTTTGATGTTTGAGCAAATTAGGTTTTTTAAGGAGAAATGGTTGACTGGTGCTAGTTGAATATTTTGTTTTTTGAAGACTTTTTTGAATTTATCATAGGCCCATGGATGGTAAGTGAATTTTTTGAAAATCATATTAGTTTCTGTAGCTGAGAGAGTTGTGGTTTCCTTTAGTAGCTTCTTCATTTTTGCTAAGCTCACTTTTTTGTCCACTAATGATTTGGGAAAGTTATTTTTTTGTGCTATTTCAATTATTTTGTTGTATTCTGTTTTGTATTCTTCTGCTGTGAGAGGGATGTTTACCAGTCTGTGTGCTAAACTATTGAAGATTGCCTGTTTGTGGGATCTTGGGTTGTAGCCATTAGCTTTTATGTAGTTGTCTGTCTGTGTTGGTTTTCTGTAAATGCCAAAGTTTAGTCTGTTTTTATTCCTCATTATTTTTAGATCCAAAAATGGTAAATGCTCATCTTTTTCTATTTCTACAGTGAATTTGATGCTTTTTTTCTTGGATATTTAAAAGTTTTAGTGCATCACTGATGTGTTTTTTTGGTACTATTGCAAAGATGTCATCTACATATCATTGCCAGAGTTTGAACATCCAAGGGAAACCTTTGTTGATCCTTATTTCTAATGCACTCATGTACAGATCGGCCAGGAAGGGTGATAGGGGGTTGCCCATTGCTAACCCTGAAGTTTGGTGATAATATTTTGTTTGAAACTGGAAGAAATTTTGTTCTATGCATAATTTGGTTAGTTCAATGTAGTCTGAAATTTCAGATGATGCCATTCCAAGTGATTTGAGCCATTTTTCTATCAACGGTGGGAGTTGATTAACTGGTATGCTGGGAAACAGTGATTTAACATCAAATGAGACTAGTGTGTCCTCTTCTTCTAGTTCAGTATCCTTTATGTGTTCTATAAGTTCATAGGTGTTTTTGATGCTTAGGCTGTCGAATTTTGGAAATGAATTGAATTTGTTTGTTAGCCACTTTGCAAGTTTGTATGTTGGTGAATTTATACTGCTAACTATAGGTCTCATTGTTATGGATGGTTTGTGTATTTTGGGTAAGCCATAAAGTCTAGGTAAGGTTGGGTTATCCGGTTTAACTGCATATTTGTTTGGTATTATGCTTGATTTTGCTATTGTTTTTTCAAATGACTATATGCAAGTTTTTAGAGGATTTTTGTTAATGATTTCATATTCATTGTCAGTTAGCATTTTTTCCATTTTTTCAATATAATCTGATTTTTCCATTATGACAATCTTGTTGCCTTTGTCTGCCTTTGTGTAAATAACGTTTCTCTGTTTCAAAGAATGGATAGTATTATGTTTTCTCTTCTGAAAGGATCTGTTCTCTATTTCCTCCAAAATATTTTCACAATGGCTTTTTACTGAATTTTTTATGGATACTGGTAGAATTTGTGTCGAAATGTTGATATCTGCAATGTAGTCTTCAATTTTGTTTGAGAAACTGACGCATGTTTTTAATCCATTATTTAAAAGATCCAATTCTTTTGTGGAGGAATTTTGCTTAGATAGGTTTACTACGTTTTCAAAGATTTGCGTGCTCGATTTTTCGTTTACGCAACTTATTTCACTATTGAATTTAGCGTGTGTGATGATTGCTGATCGACATACGTTGATATTCCCGATGTTTATAAACTTTTTCCCGGTATTTCTGTGTGAGGACATGTTGCACAGATTGGCCAATTTGTATTTAAGTCGTACGTACAAATTGGCCAATCTGTGCAACATGTCCTCACACAGAAATACCGGGAAAAAGTTTATAAACATCGGGAATATCAACGTATGTCGATCAGCAATCATCACACACGCTAAATTCAATAGTGAAATAAGTTGCGTAAACGAAAAATCGAGCACGCAAATCTTTGAAAACGTAGTAAACCTATCTAAGCAAAATTTCTCCACAAAAGAATTGGATCTTTTAAATAATGGATTAAAAACATGCGTCAGTTTCTCAAACAAAATTGAAGACTACATTGCAGATATCAACATTTCGACACAAATTCTACCAGTATCCATAAAAAATTCAGTAAAAAGCCATTGTGAAAATATTTTGGAGGAAATAGAGAACAGATCCTTTCAGAAGAGAAAACATAATACTATCCATTCTTTGAAACAGAAAAACGTTATTTACACAAAGGCAGACAAAGGCAACAAGATTGTCATAATGGAAAAATCAGATTATATTGAAAAAATGGAAAAAATGCTAACTGACAATGAATATGAAATCATTAACAAAAATCCTCTAAAAACTTGCATACAGTCATTTGAAAAAACAATAGTAAAATCAAGCATAATACCAAACAAATATGCAGTTAAACCGGATAACCCAACCTTACCTAGACTTTATGGCTTACCCAAAATACACAAACCATCCATAACAATGAGACCTATAGTTAGCAGTATAAATTCACCAACATACTAACTTGCAAAGTGGCTAACAAACAAATTCAATTCATTTCCAAAATTCGACAGCCTAAGCATCAAAAACACCTATGAACTTATAGAACACATAAAGGATACTGAACTAGAAGAAGAGGACACACTAGTCTCATTTGATGTTAAATCACTGTTTCCCAGCATACCAGTTAATCAACTCCCACCGTTGATAGAAAAATGGCTCAGATCACTTGGAATGGCATCATCTGAAATTTCAGACTACATTGAACTAACCAAATTATGCATAGAACAAAATTTCTTCCAGTTTCAAACAAAATATTATCACCAAACTTCAGGGTTAGCAATGGGCAACCCCCTATCACCCTTCCTGGCCGATCTGTACATGAGTGCATTAGAAATAAGGATCAACAAAGGTTTCCCTTGGATGTTCAAACTCTGGCAACAATATGTAGATGACATCTTTGCAATAGTACCAAAAAAAATACATCAGTGATGCACTAAAACTTTTAAATATCCAAGAAAAAAAGCATCAAATTCACTGTAGAAATAGAAAAAGATGAGCATTTACCATTTTTGGATCTAAAAATAATAAGGAATAAAAACAGACTAAACTTTGGCATTTACAGAAAACCAACACAGACAGACAACTACATAAAAGCTAATGGCTACAACCCAAGATCCCACTAACAGGCAATCTTCAATAGTTTAGCACACAGACTGGTAAACATCCCTCTCACAGCAGAAGAATACAAAACAGAATACAACAAAATAATTGAAATAGCACAAAAAAAATAACTTTCCCAAATCATTAGTGGACAAAAAAGTGAGCTTAGCAAAAAAGAAGAAGCTACTAAAGGAAACCACAACTCTCTCAGCTACAGAAACTAATATGATTTTCAAAAAATTCACTTACCATCCATGGGCCTATGATAAATTCAAAAAAGTCTTCAAAAAACAAAATATTCAACTAGCACCAGTCAACCATTTCTCCTTAAAAAACCTAATTTGCTCAAACATCAAAGATGACATTCCATCTAACAAAAAATCTGGTATATATCAAATTGAATGCAATGACTGTAGTCAAATTTATATTGGAAAAACAAAAAGAAATTTAGAAACAAGAGCAAAGGAACACTTTAGAAACATAAAATATAAACAATTAGAAAAATCAGCAGTTGCCACACATTTTTGGGAAAAAAACCACAACATAAATCCAGAACCAAAACTACTAAAACATACATCAGGAAAACAAGAACTATCCACATGGGAACAAATCTTCATTTCAAAAAATAGAAACAAAGTATTCAATTTCGACATTCCCCAGAAAGATTTGTTCAGCAAGTTCCTTGAACCGCCACCAGAGGAGACCTGTGACAAAATATCGTCAGCTAAACCAACGAGAACCAGTCGAGAGCCGGCCGATGATAGAGGCAAAGCCTCAGAAACATGTTCCGGAAAAATTTAAAAGTAAGTGTTGTCTAGTGTCTTTAATCGACTCTCTTTAAAGTTAATAAAGCTATGTAGTTCCTTAGATCAAACTTTCTACAATATTTCCTTATGGTCTGTAAAGAACCATGCAAGTGACAAGTTACCTTCAATTCAGCTGCTCTTGAAAAGGTTCTATTTTCTACTTTTTCCTGAACATGTTCATCATCCTTCCGAGTCTTTTATAACTAGTGCTATGTTTCTTTTCTACTTACTCCAGTTCCCTAGATTGCTCAGGCCAATTTCTCCCAGTTTTAATTCTGGTATATGTCTCTGTAAGCAGCCTCAAATGATGAAAACCCTAATCAAAGCTAACACAGCAATACATCTGTGTAACAAAGCACCATATTTCAGTAGAAATAAAATATGTCAACAGCAAGGTGTATCCTAAAAGTTCAAATAGTCACACAGAAGTGTGGTTGTGTGTAACCTTACTCCAGAGTATAATAAATGAACTGATAAAAGCACTCCTAGAGTACTGAATGAAACCTAACATTCTTGACATTTCTTATTTAGGAAATTTACAGTATAATATACAGAACAAGCTAATTGCAAAGTAAGCCATGTATAGTTTTAAATACCCTTACGTAAGATTATTTAATGTTTATGAAATGAAAAGATCACATAGTATGCTTCTTAATCAGTGGAAGGATATTAGTATTGAAAGGGGAATATGCATGTTTGATTTAATTTAGTAATATTTAAACACACATTTGCTAAATTATATCCATCATAAAAAAAAGAATAAATAAAAACAGACAATATAGGATGAAAGTATAATTAAAGATGCAAGATTTGAAACTACATGCTCTCTGAATTACATTTCATTATTGTCTTCTTTACAACTCCAGCTATACGTATGACTACTGTAAGGAGCCTTAGCATATTATTCAACATGTACTCTGAAATCCGTCATCTGTAGGAGACTTGATCCAAAGTGGAACTTTCTTCAAGAGCATGGCTGTTCTTTTTGTGAGTAAATGTACGTGTACCTAAAACTTAAAGATATTAAAAACTGAATAACAAGTTTCTTCTATTGTTAATATTAAAACATGTGTGAAATTGGAATAAATAGCACTGAACTTACCTCAATTATACGAGGAGGTATTTCTGGATAGTGCTCTAACAAGTGATCTGCATGATCACACAGGAGCAGCAATATATCTGATGCTACCTGGCCAACCGTTTTGTTATTAAACTGCAAAAGAAATTTTGGGAACATTAGCTATTGCCTTATATAAATAGAACAGGATAGTTTTATAGACTGAGAAGTGAGTCACCATCACTTTACATTTTCATTTTGTACTGTATCCATAAAATGTTACAATTAATAAAGTTTTCATAAGGCCTCTTGATTTTTGTACAAAGAAAATGCCAAAAAATTGCCAAATGCTTCAGATGAAACTGGCTTTAACCTCCAAGAATGATTAATGTACAAATCTTTACCTGAATTTCTGTATGTGAGATTTATTTTATTTTCTATCCACAGTAACAACACTTGTCTTGCTAATACATTACGAGAATAATTGACTTGAGCTGTGTCATTAAATTATTTTACACATCACTACTACCTACTAGGGATGACATAATCCTAACATCCCATAAGAGCAAACGATTTTCATGATTGTGTGTCCTATTTTTTTTAAGCTAGTGTTTAGTGCTCGTTCTTACTGCATATGGCATCAAAGGTAGTGGGTACTGAATATACATGAAATAATTGGGAAGGGAAATTTGGGAAGGAAACATTCCAGCCTTAAACTTCTTGGGGTACTTCCCTAGCATTTGTCAGTTATAAGAGCAGAGGAAAACCTTGAAGAAACCTCAAGACAGAGAGGGCAGGATTTGAACTGCAGACTACTATTAATGAGACTGTGTGCCTTTAAGATATTGGCCATGTGTCACATATACTAGTATATGTGACATATACTAGTGAATTAACATAGAGCATGACTGATTATTTCAGAGTTCAGGTAATGTGGGCTCATTTTACTTCAATGAAATTCTTGTCTTTGCCAACCAGGTGTCAATTTAAATTAATGTGATAGTATGCTATTGGCAGCTGAAGAGTTGTATGATGATGAATACTACACTCTAGTGGCCCTTCAACATTCTTAATTTTGAAATAAAAATACATATTTGTAAAGTGTTTTATAACTTGTAGACACATATACTCCAATTACATTAAAATTTAAAAATCAAGAGCATGTATCTGGGAGGATTCTTGCATTGACCAAAGGCGGTTGTCCTTTGGAGATCTGCTGATATCTGTCTTAATAAGATCTAGAAGAGCTAGCCATAGCACCAGGAAGAAATACCAGTCAATGCCAATTGAAGAGAAGAACCCTCCATTAAATGTGTATTGGAATTTTAGATTCAACATAACTCAAGCATATGTATGGTACAACTAGTTTGCTATGCTTAACATCCATATAAATACACATATTTAAATTGAGCCGAGAGGAAGTAAATTTCCATTCTAGGAGATTCTCTGTGGAAGGAAGTCCAATGTAAAAGCTGCTTTCGAAAGCATATACTATCTCTAAACCCATGGCTAAGAAAAACTATGATAGATTTCAAGTGTTTTGAGGAACATTGGCAGATTTAATAAATAAAAGCCCTGCCTTGTTTCACTGGCTTTTTAATGTAAATATCATGCTTAATAGCAATATTTTCTAGCGTTAAATGGCTGTGTGTAAGTTGCAGAACCTGCTTTTGGAATGCAGTTTTAAATGGAAATGTTTCATATAGGAAGACTTAGACCAAGTTTCACCAACTGATGTTAAATTTGAATGCAATGTTAACTGAAGAGGAGGCATACAAATTTTTATGTGCAAATGGTTCTAAAAATATGTTCTAAAAACTGAAAGATATATGTACATAAAAAATTAAAACCTTAAGAAAACCTTTAGCTTATAGAACTATTAGAACTAGTAATTTGCAGCTGAACATTAAATTCAAACAACTCCTTGAAGTTGCAGTGCACAACAAAGTAATCTCCAAATTGTGCATCATTGCCTATTATTTTTGAGTAATATATTATATTGATTGATATTGATTGATATTGATAGTTTATTGATCCAGTTTATCAGATGTACATTGATTTTGGACACGTTATTTCTATACAAATTTAACAATTATGCTAGTACCAAATTCTTACATATATAATTTACAATTCATCTAGGCTGTATATACATTTATTTAACAAATATTGTTTTAATTTACTTTTAAATTTTGGTTTTGAGCTATTCGTCAAAATTTTTATCTCACTAGGTAGTTTATTATACAGTTTGATCCCTCTGATATTAATGTCCTTTTCAGTGACACACCTGTTAATATTATACATGTGATAGTTATCACCATTTCTTGTACTATAGTCGTGAATTTGGTTGTTTCGTTGGGAAAAGGAATGTTCTGCAATCACACAATGTCAGTTTTGTATATTTGAAGAGGCAAATATCACTAACAGACACATTTTCAAGTTCACTTATGTATTTACCTTCCAAAATTTGAGCTATCTTACTGAGGGTTTGGTATCCACTATGTTTCTTAAACAAAGCCTAAAATAGTTTTCTTATAACTTCTGCCTATGAACTTGAGATAGTGTGAAGTTTCTTTTCAATAAACTGTACTTTTTTAACTGAATTAAGAAGTTAATAAAATTTTAGTTAACTGATGGAAATTAATAATTTCTTCACACTAATGGTATATAAGCTAAGGTTTTTTTGATAGAGATCCAGGAGATCCGTGGTTCAGATCCCAGCCGTGGCATTGCATTTTTCATGTTGACTATCTATTAAAGTTAATATTCAATGAATCAAGAAACTGAAGGATATGACGGCCAAGTTCACATTTTAAATTTGCATAATTGATTCTGGATTATTCTGAATTAAATTCTGGATAACCTCAATAGCAGAATCATTTTCTTTCTTCAGTTCATTTACTACTGATGCACATATCTCAAAAGGATCTGCGTAATACATTATGCACGATGTGACTACTGGTGTAGAAGGCAACGGAAGATCAGGATTGATATTTTTGAAAGTATTAACTTGTGATGAAACTTGTAGGAACACTTTTTCCCCCAATGGAGACTTGCTTGTCCACAATAAAGTGTTTCAATAATTCATAAAATCTATGCAGAGCAAGAAAAACCAAGTTACATGAATCATATTTGGGAAACTTACTCTCAGACCTTGGGCAACTTTCTTCATATATAATGCGGAGTCTATAAGCACAAGCAATACATTGTCACAGTTTATACCATTTGTTCGCAAGGTTTCTGAAGTTTCATTAAACACCCTAGCTATTTTTCCCTGATCTGCAGTTGGCTCTTATTTACAAACTGTCAAGAATTTTTATTGAGAAACCTTTTTGTCATTTTTCAATATATGTATGATTTTCCACTTTTCTACCATTGGCAATTCAGATGTTTTCATTCTAACATATGGATCTTAAGTGAGCTAATGTTTTCTCATAGCAATTTTGAAAATGATTTCTCTGTAGCATCAACAAGAGGATTGATATTTATATATTTAATAAGAAACTTTCTGGGCTCAGGATTATAACTTTATAAAGGAGAACGTCAGCTGAAATAAGTTCTTCACACAATGTGTGTTTGGAGGAATTTAGTAACAGTGACGTCAAAATTAATATAAAAATTATTTGTGGTTGGTTTATTGACACTCGTCACTTACTTTTTCATATATTTATGAGAGACTAGTTTCAAAGGCCCTGGCCTCCATTTTCAATCTCTTCCCAACTGGCATTTGTTGTTATCTGCTCTCTCTGGTGGTGGAACTATGAACTTTTTTGTCAAATTATCTGCTGGCGGGATTTCAAAGTTCATTACGCGATCCTTATTTTTCCAGATGAATATGTTCTCCCATGTTGTCAATCTATTTTGGTTTATCACTCCTTTTAATAATTTTGGATTTGGATCAATGTCATGGTTTTCATTCCAAAAATGAAATGCTACTGCTGACTTGTCTTCTTGTTTCAATCTGATGTTTCTAAAGTGTTCTTTGACTCTGGTTTTTAAATTTCTTTTTGTTTGACCTATGTAGCATTTTTCACAATTCTTGCAATTTATTTGGTATATTCCAGATTTGTTACCTGAAGGAATTTCATCTTTTGTTTTTGAATTTAGTAATTTTAAAATTGAGTATCTATCTTGAGTATCTGTCTTGGCACCTACTAATAGATACTCAATTTTAAAATTACTAAATTCAAAAACAAAAGATGAAATTCCTTCAGGTAACAAATCTGGAATATACCAAATAAATTGCAAGAATTGTGAAAAATGCTACATAGGTCAAACAAAAAGAAATTTAAAAACCAGAGTCAAAGAACACTTTAGAAACATCAGATTGAAACAAGAAGACAAGTCAGCAGTAGCATTTCATTTTTGGAATGAAAACCATGACATTGATCCAAATCCAAAATTATTAAAAGGAGTGATAAACCAAAATAGATTGACAACATGGGAGAACATATTCATCTGGAAAAATAAGGATCGCGTAATGAACTTTGAAATCCCGCCAGCAGATAATTTGACAAAAAAGTTCATAGTTCCACCACCAGAGAGAGCAGATAACAACAAATGCCAGTTGGGAAGAGATTGAAAATGGAGGCCAGGGCCTTTGAAACTAGTCTCTCATAAATATATGAAAAAGTAAGTGACGAGTGTCAGTAAACCAACCACAAATAATTTTTATATTCTTCACACAAATCTGAATGAAATTCTGAAAGCTTTGGTATGCCGGAAGAGGATGGTGTTGATTCTCCTTCATTTGCCTCAATACAGCAACTACAGACCGAATTCCCTAAAATGTTGTGCTGCCTGAAAATATTGATATGAACAGATTTCATACAAGGCTGGCAAAATAGTATTAGTACTTTTTATCAGTAGTAAAAATGTTTAAACTCTGTATGATCACATACATTTGATTTCACTTTAGGTATTTTTTAGTTCATACTGCTAATTAATATGCACAACTGCTTTTGTGCGAACTAGTAACTATAAGATAAAAGCAAAAATGATCTCTGTATATTATGCTATTGTTAAATCAGGTTTATCGAACATGTATGATTTAATCTCAGATTATAATTCTGTGCTTCCCGGCTTGCACATGCAACTGAAACACATATAACTGACATGACTAATGAATTCTTATGGCATTCGTAAGTTAATGAGATTGTTTTATGTTGTAAATTGAATGAAGAAAGCCTAAATTATATGTACTTGCAGAGAAATTATAAAAAAAGATAAGAAATCATCAAAATTAAAAGAAATTATCAAAACTTTATTTATACTATCTGAAAAGTACTAAAATACGTATTTATGAGAAATATAAATTTATTTACCTCTTTTTAAATACAAAATATATATTTTTATGTGAAATAAAATGTCGGAAATTAACTTGGATCTAGATTAGTAAATTAAACTTTGTTTCGCATATGTACATACTAAGGAAAAATTGAAATTTACATACAAATTGTTCTAATATCACTTTCATCCATTTAAGTTTCAATGCAGCATTCCCATTAACCTTAAAGCTCTTTACTCGTCTGGTGCTGCTTTTTATATTCCCATAAATTTGCCACAGTTGCTTTTGCACTATTGGAAACACATACTGCGATTACATTCCATGTGGATTTTCCCCTAGGTTGCATCACACATCTTTAAAGTATGTCAGTCACTTTCCTATATATATATTTTTTTTTAAAAAAAATTCAATAATTCCTTTAATTTGATGCTACTGATAGAAATGTTGTGATAGAAGCTATGTAGTCAGTCACTGTCTTTTTTAAAAGCTGTTGTTAACAGTTTCTTTGACGTTAACTAGCTGTTAACCAGCATTTCAATGTAAAAGCTTGATAAAATGTACAGGTTCTAACTCTACATTCAAATTTAACGTTGTTAGTAAACATGATGTAAAGAGTATTTTTAACACCGGTTGGTGAAACAAGCTCTTAAAGTAAATTAAGTTATAGCTAACATTACACACACAATTTGAACATCTATAGCTACATAGTATGAGGATAATCCCAGAAAGTATGTACAGTGCTACACTTTAATTTTTAATTACTTATATCAACATCAATAACGTTCAAGTTACTTCACTGCTTCTCAGGATTATAGTAACTGTGGATTTTGTTCAGTTCTCTTTTTTAAGTTTTAGTCTTGGATGTGCCAGGCTGAAGGTATTCAGATCATTTAACATAAAACAGTGCCAACAAACTAGATTTTAAATCAATTTTAAATCATGTCTGGTGGTAGGCTCAGTGAAGCATACTAACTGGCCAATATTTATTTGACTAGATTGATATGTGGATTTGCTTTATTGTGAAGAAGCAAGAAGCAAATTTAAATAATTCTAGGCGACAGTGAATCTTTAGACACAACTTTTTATGCAGAAGTTTGTAATAATATGTAGTGACCGATACACCAAGAGGAACAATCATTTGCAACATCACCCTGATGGTCAGTGTCACATGACTATTGCATGCTATAGTCATAAAATATTTACTATAATGTTTAAGCCAAGGTATTATCAAGTCATTGCAAGTTTCTTGAATTGTTCATTGGCATACAAAGTTTCCAATTTTTATCAAAGATCTTTAACCTAAAAAGCTAACTTATCACATTTAACAGATTTTAATTTCTGTTAAGAGAGAGCTGACCAGAATGCCACATTAATAAATTCAACACCAGAATTATACATCTCCATAACTGCACGCAGTGAGCATTATTTCTGGGATCATGCTCATATTAACGGAACAGAGTAAAGAGAGTCATTAATTGATCATTTTGAACTAAAGGAGCAGTTCTTGAATATATGCAATCTCCACCAATCATTTTTCTTTTAAGAGTTTTAAAACACTAATGCTTCAACATTCATTCATACATACATAATACTGGATAGAAAGAGACAAATAATGCTGTTATTTTTTATGTAAACGAACTAAAAAGTTTTATGAAAATAGTATGGATTTGTAGAATTAGAAGTGGCACTACAGCAGTTTTTAGTAGGTATGACACCAGTGTTATGCTTAAAATAAGTGAAATAATATGCACTTTCTTTAACTCTGCATTTTTCTGCAAATAATAATGACTTAGCAAAGTTTCAAGATAAAATATATGCTGGTGTGATAAACATTAGAGATACTACGCAGCGAGGGAGTATGATGATCGAAGCACACCGGTATCTGGGACAAAGAATTTCAATGCAGCGAGGGAATTCGAAGATGGAAGTGCGTCGATATTTAGACCAGATGAAACAATGTATGATAAAAAAACGGCAATTGTGATCGGTGATTCGCTAGTGAGGTATACTGACAAATTTATAGACGAAGAAGCTACAGTGTATTGCTATCCTGGTGCAAAAATTCAACACCTGAAGCGGGAACTTTTAGAGAATAAAGACGACCCTGATGTTATAATAATTCATGCAGGAACAAATAATATCATTACAGCAAAGGATCCAAATGAGATTATGGAGGAAATGGAACAGCTTGTGGAAGTGATTAATGAACTATTCCCTCGAGTAAAAGTGTGTATCAGTGGAGTGTTGAGACGTCGGGACGAAGACCCCCGATACATTGATGCAATAAATTCTGTGTTAGAATGGGTGTGTGAACAAAAGAACTGTATATTTATTGACGGAAACTCATGGATCACAGATAGGGATCTTGGGAGAGATGGACTTCACTTAAATAGAAGGGGTTCACTAATTATTGGTAAATTGTTTAATAGATACATTGCATGCTGCAAACCAAAAAACTCATATTAAATGGTAGTTGTGATCTTATAAAGTTAAGAGCAATATCTAATATTAATAATAATTTTGGCAGAGTAAAATATAAAGCAATTAAGGATTCCAAACAAATAAGAAATTATAACAAATTAAATGATGACTGCAGAATGTATTGTCATGCAAAATATGAGTCAAGTATTAGCAAAATAACTGACATAAATGACTTGAGTATAGTGTATCATAATGTACAGTCCCTTGGCAATAAGCTTCTTGAAATTGAAATTTTCTTAAACTCAATGGAAAATATTCAGGTATGTTGTTTTACAGAACATTGGATTAAAAAAACCTGCATTAGCCTAGATTCGCATATCTTTTCAAACTTTATAGTTGCAGACTTGTTCTGTAGAGAAAACTACACACATGGGGGTACCATGATTGCAGTAAAAAAAGGAATCAAATATAAGAGGTATTTAAAAACCAATATGCTAAATGAAGAACTGATATTTGAACACTCTATAATTGATATACAGGAACTAAAATTATTTATTGTATGTATCTATCACTCTCCAAATGGGTGTTATGCTACTTTCCTAGATAAACTTGAGAGTTTGATTAATACACTCCAAAAACACTCTCGACAAATCTTTATATGTGGAGACTTTAATGTTGACTTCTTAAAAGACAACCCATCAGTACATAAATTAAAAAACTTACTAGCATTGTTCAATCTCTCAAATGTAATTAGTAACCCCACAAGATTAACTTTACAGTCAAATACGGCAATTGATGTTATAATTCTAGACAAATCTATCATTACTGTCAAGCTGGAGAATATTAACACTGGTTACTCAGATCATAATGCTATTGTATCCAATTTAACAAACTTTAGGACTAATAATGCTAAAATAACTCCCCAAACATGTTATAAAAGGGTATTTTCTACTGCAAATATTCAATATTTCAATACGCTCTTAAACCTTGAAGACTGGACTGATGTCTACAATGAAAAAAGAATAGATGAAAAATTGCAAAAGTTTTTACTGACATTTTTGCATAATTTTAATACAGCTTTTCCTTATACAGTTGTTAAACAGAAGCAAACTAGTAAAAGGAAGAAATGGATAACAAAGGGAATTATTATCTCTAGCAAAAGAAAACGCTATCTAAATCAGTTGAGTAAAGTAAACAAAACTGAAGCATTTATAGAATATCATAAGAAGTATAAGCAAATATATAATAAGGTAATAAAAGCTGCAAAAAAGCAATATATAGATACTTGCATTTCAAATTCGTCGAATAAAAATAAGACTATCTGGAATATAGTAAAAAATGAAAGCACTAACAACATGGTCAGAACTAGAGACAAAATTACTTTAATAGTTGATAATACAAAATTAGATAATCCTGCTGAGGTATCAAATATCCTTAATAAACACTTTATTAGTGTTGCTGATAGAGTACCTTTGACTCATCCCAATATAACAAATACTCCTATCAAATTAATCAGAAACGATAAAAGTGTATTTCTCAAACCAGTAACTTCTGAGGAGATTCTTAAAATAATACATTCAAAAAAGAACACATTCTCTGCTGGATTTGATGATGTACCAGAGTGTATAATCAAATCTTGCAAAGAATATATAGTAGCACCATTAATGGATATATGTAATTGTTCTATATCAACAGGCAAATTTCCTAATGTCTTAAAATTAATAAAAGTTGTACCAGTATTTAAGAAGGGAGATACAAAAAATGTTGATAATTATAGACCTATCTCAGTTCAATCGGGGTTTTCAAAAATCTTGGAAACTGTTATGTTCAAGAGGATATCTCCTTTTCTTGAAAAATATGTATTCAGTGATAAACAAAATGGATTTAGGAAAAATAAATCAATTTCTAATGCACTATACTCCTTTATGAAACAAACATTAGAAGGGTTTGATGCAAATAATTATACTATTGGGATTTTTATGGATTTGTCTAAGGCATTTGATTTGGTTGACCATAATATTCTATTATCCAAACTTGAAGCCTATGGTATAAGAGGGGTATCTCATGATTGGTTTGAATCCTACCTTGAGGGTAGAAGACAGTATACTGTAGTTAATAATGAATTAAATGGTCATAATATTAATTCCAATATTGAAATTGTGAGATGTGGGGTTCCACAGGGTTCTATCCTGGGACCACTGCTTTTTCTAGTATATATTAATGACCTTCCACTTAATATTCCCCATGCAGAAACTATTCTATATGCTGACGACACTAATATAATTATCAAAGGCTGCAATAATTCTGAATTGCAACATTATGCTAATACTGTGATGACAAATATGATGCATTGGCTAACTAATAATAAATTACTACTTAATATTAAAAAGACACAAAGTATGCATATTTCACTATCAAATAGAAATGAAGCTAATATAGCTCCTGTAATCGCTTTTGGCAATGAGGTAATACAATATACCAATGAAACAAAATTTTTGGGGGTAATTATTGACAAATTTTTAACCTGGAAGCCGCATATTCAGTATATTACTGCAAAAATTAATAAAGCCCACTACATAATATCAGTGCTAAGGAAAATTTGTAATACACAAACATTAATGCTGATTTACTATTCATATGTGCAGTCTTATCTTGCATATGGTATCTTTATCTGGGGATCAGCTACCGAAATAAAAGATTTATTTGTAACACAAAAGAAAATAATAAGAAGAATGTTTAATCTAAGCAAAAGGACTCATTGTATGAAATATTTTAAGGAAAATAATATACTAACTCTGCCATGTCTGTATATCTTAGAAACCGTATGCTTTATAAACAACAACATACAATATTTTCAAACAAATAACACTATTCATGAACATTATACTAGGAATGGTGCTAAATTACATATACTGGGATCAAGATCAAATAAAAAACTTAACTCAGTACTTCATAAAGGGGTTCACATGTATAACTTAATCTTAAAGAAAATCGAAAACAATGATAAGAAAAGATTCAGAAGAGATGTGAAATCATTTTTAATAAATCAGTGCTTCTATAGTACTCAAGAGTTCTTTGAATATTTTAGGTACCAGATTAAGTAGAGTAAATGATTACATAAGAATAATTTTATGATACTAATGGTTGACAATTCATGTAAGTTTTCTGTATTTGTTGACATTGATACAATTTAATCTGATTATTGCATGTAGAATTAATTCTGTATTTTCTGAATTTCTAGTTTGTATTGTTTGTACTGTATCTTGAAAAAGCAAATATTTCTGTACAGAAATTAAATGCTAAATAAATAAACAATAAACATTATTAAGGTATTTCATTATTGAAACGTGTAAAAGCGTAAATTAATACAACTGTTCCTATTAAAAGACTTATTGAATCATATTTTATTAGAATTTCAAACTTCACATGTCAACTATTAAGAACAGGTACGTTTTCAGGACCATCTGTCTTTATTGCCTGCAGTCTTTGCTTGTGGTGGTGGAATCATGAACTTCTTTGTAAGATTGACTGATGGGATTTCAAAGTTTATCACTCAGTCTTTATAATTCCATATTAAGATGGAATATTTATAATTCCATATTAAGTTTGTTATGGTTTACCACACCATTTAATAATTTTGGATTTAGGTCAAGGTTATGGCTTTTGTTAAAACAGTTTTGCTACTGCTGACTTCGGTTTGTTTCAATTTGATGTGTCTAAAATATTCTTTGACTCTGGTTTTTAGGTTTATTTTAGTTTGCCCTATGTAGAATTTTTCACACTCCTTACAACTTATTTCATATATTCCGGATCTATTGATTGGTGGGATTTCATCTTTTGTTTTTGAATTTAACAATTTTAATTCTGAGTAATTGGTAAGTGCCATGATGATATTTTGTTCTTTCAAGATCTTTTACTTTACCTTATCCCTAGTAGTACCATTTACAGCGTGTTTCACTTTGTGGTCACCTGGGATCGAACCTGGGCCGCCTTGGTGAGAGCCGAGTATCTGAGTTTATTAAATGCTATTGAGTGGTATGCGAATCCACCAAATATGCTGTTGCTATCTGTTTCTTTGGTGAATGTGATTGCTTCCTTAATGATCTTTTTTAGCTTAGCTTTTTTAATTTACTTAAATAACAGGCTTTTGTTGCATCCATTTTCTTCTGCAGTGTGGAGTATAGCTTTTTGTTCCTTGTATTATTCTGCTTTATCCATGAGTATGTTGAATAAACTGTGTGTAAGATTGTTTATTATTGCATGTTTAAGTGTAATTGGGTTATAGCTATGATTTTTATGCAATTTTCTGACTGTGTTAGTTGACTTCCTGTAAATTCCGAATTTTATTTTTGCGTCATTCCTGATGATATTTAGGTCCAAGAAAGAGCTGTCCAGTGTTACTCCCTTTTTATTATGAATTTGAAAGCTTCTTCCTGCAGACTGAGTAGTTTTCATGAATCATCTAAATATCTATTTGGAACTATTGCAAAGATTTACCATTAAAGCTGAAGAAGTTTTGTTCAACATGTAGATTTGTTAATGAGATGTATTCTTCTGCTTGTAGTGGTTCCATTTTGTCCAACTTTGCTTTTAATTTTTTGATTAGTCTAAAGAATTTTTAAAATTTGACTTTCAAACTTTGGGAAGCTATTAAATTTGTTCAGTAACCATTTGGCCAAATTATACGTGGGGGCTTATATGCCACTAACAAGTCAAAAGGCTTTTCCTGTTTTATATATTTTTGGTAGCTCACTTATTGTTGGTAATGGATTACTTACTCTAATTTTGTGTGATTCTTTCTTATTAATTAATTTCCTTCATTTTAAACTTTTATTTGTAGATTCAACACAGTAATTTAATGGGTCGGTTTCCACTTTTATGTAATTATCATGTAATAAGTTTTCCATCCTCTTTAGTACTTTGTTCCCCTAATCTGCTTTAGTGTACAACTGATTTGCTTTTAAGAAAACTTATGATGTGATTATTTAATTTGATTTGGTGTACTATTTTGGAGCATTTATTTTTCACTATGTAAGTGACATAGTGTGAAAAACTGACTACAAATAGTGTTATGAGGTTTAAGAGACAGCAGGGACGATGATTTTGTGCTGGGTTGTTGCTGAGCCTACACTCTCGGTCATGCACAGTATACTGAAATGGCCAGTATCTTGGAGAGGTATGATCAGGTAACATCCGTCTTCTAACGCCTTGGTGCCGGCATGGTAAGATTTTACAAGTTTAAGAAACTGATTATTAATCGCACTGGTGATCAGCATTTTGTCTGTGTGTGTACGCGTGCGCATGTATAATTTCTTATTTAGACCAAAATCCTTCAACTCAAAGCAAACTTGGTGAAAAAAAAACCACCACTTCACAGCCAAACACGTAAGGGGAAAGCAGCTTGTGATATGCTAATACCATCGAAGAAAGTACAAGAGGGTGAAGTGACAATTAAACTACCTGAGAGAACAATAAGTAAAATAATTAAAGGGGAGAAATGAGAGGAACAAGGGACTACCTGGAAAGGTACATCATAGACCAAAAAGAATCACTGGACAGGCTCTCATGACCCTTTTACTCTGCATTTTCTCTTCTGCTTATAACAAGCAAAACTGCATGTAATAGGTTGCTACTTGGAACTTTTGTTTTAGTTTTATTGTGACTGTTGGCAGCTTTTTTCACTAGACTGTTTACTTGCCCCTATTTCAAAAGCTTATTTGTTTGTAAAGTGATTGAGGTTGTGTTTTCTCCAATTCATTGCAGTTTATAGTTTTAGAAGTGTTCTGGTGAAATAAAACCATGGGTAGGATGAAGAAATTTGGGAAAGGGAAATACTATCGTAGAAAGTCAGCACATTTGAGTGTAACAAGTCCCCAAACTGAAAACATTACCAACGACTCTGTATTGAATCAAGTGCCAGTTGCAGAGTAGTCTCCATCAGTCAGTGCATCCAGGACCAAATTTAATTACTGTGCTCAAGATGACAGTTTTTTAATAAATAATTATTATTCTAGTGGACTAATTGTTGATATGGAAATACTGTCAAGTTTAATGAATAAGTCAGTAAAAGCAGAAAGTGTGATGCAATGGACAATATAACATTGAGAGAAAGTGTGAAAAGTAGAAGGGTTGACCACTAAAATTCAGGTTGCATGCAGCAAATGTTCAAACAAAGAATCAGCAACGAGCCCTAAAATAAAATTGTAGAACATAGGTATGAAGTTAATTTAAGGTTATGTTATGGATTAAGGTGTTTAGGTAAGGGACAAAGAGCAGCACAGATTTTCTGTGAAATAATGAATTTACATCCAACTACAAAGCCTTGGAACAACCTCTTCAGGAAGTGGCAGAAAACAGCATGAAAAATGCTGCCCAAGAAGCTGTAAGATTAAATGATAACTCTAAGGATATTGAAGCTGCCTTTGATGCTTCTTGGCAAAAGTGTGGGGATTCATCGCTGAATGGCGTAGTGTCAATGGAAAGGAAAAGTTTTAGATGTACAATGCTTGAGTAAGTTCTGCTTGAAATGTAAAGCAGGAAAGGAACACAGTGACTGTTGTAAGAATTATGATGGCCACAGTGGGGGAATGAAAGTGTGGGAGTTGTTTCAATTATTAAATGCTCCGAAGAATATCATAATGGAATTAGATACATGTAATGGGGACTCCAAAGGTTTTCTAAGGGTGCAAGAAGCCTATGTATATGGGATGCAAGTGAAAAAGCTCGAGTGTGTTGGACACATACAAAAAAGAATGGTCAAAAGACTTAGAGAAAAGAGAAAGAATATGAAAGGATGGTATATATATCAGCGATGAAAAACCTATCACTGGTCGTGGAAGACAAACAGATGCTGCAATTAATGCTCTACAGCTTCACTATAGTTTGGCTATTAGAAACCATGCTAGAGATAAAGAAACTACAGCTATGAGAAAAGCAATATGGGCAACTTACTTTCATAAGCTATCAACAGATGAAAATCCACAGCATGGCCTTTGTCCAAAAGGTGCTTACAATGTTTCAATGTAATTTGAAGGATTGGTATTTTTTTGTCACTTTTGGCAATTTTTCACAGAGGCCTCCCCTTAATTACTTGGATGTTTGTTCCATCCACAAAAAGGAAATTGGTGAAATCCCTAACTTCAAAACCAGAGTGATTGAAATGTTTGCCACTCAGAAGAATAGACATGCTCAGCTCTTGTACAAGTAACACTGCTACTTCACAAATTCCATTTTATCCTTTATTATTGGTTACCTATTAATGTTTAAAAATGTATAATGTTTCACCACATTTCTGCTACTGAAGTGTATCAGTGCAATTAAAGGTGACCTGTTTTAAAAGTTATAGCCCCACTTATACTTTTATTACAAGTATCTTCACATCTGGCCCCATCAAGAAAACTTCTCACGAGCTGCCGCTGATTAACTATGAGTCAATGAGATTTAAATATGGCTGGCTAACTGACAATACAGTCATTTTTAACTATTATTATTATAAATCCTTTCATGGAAGTGTTGAAAACAGGTTGTTGTATAAATTAAATTTATTGGGAGTCGATTAATGACACTAAACAACACTTACTTTTAAATTTTCCCGGAACTAGTTTCAGAGGCCTTCCCTCTATCTTCAGCCGGACATCGACTGGTTCTCATTGGTGTAGCTGGCAATATTTTGTCATCGGTCTCCTCTGGTGGCGGTTCGAGGAACTTGCTGAACAAATCTTTCTGGGGGATGTCGAAATTGAATACTTTCTTTGTTCCTATTTTTTGAAATAAAGATTTGTTCCCATGTGGACAGTTCTTGTTTTCCTGTTGTATGTTTTAGTAATTTTGGTTCTGGATTTATGTTGTGGTCTTTTTTTTTTTTCCCAAAAATGCGTGGCAACTGCTGATTTTTCTAATTGTTTGTATTTTATGTTCCTAAAGTGTTCCTTTGCTCTTGTTTCTAAATTTCTTTTGGTTTTTCCAATATAAATTTGACTACAGTCACAGCATTCAATTTGATATATACCAGATTTTTTGTTAGATGGAATGGCATCTTTGATGTTTGAGCAAATTAGGTTTTTTAAGGAGTAATGGTTCACTGGTGCTAGTTGAATGTTTTGTTTTTTGAAGACTTTTTTGAATTTATCAAAGGCCCATGGATGGTAAGTGAATTTTTTGAAGATCATTTTAGTTTCTGTAGCTGAGAGGGTTGTGGTTTCCTTTAGTAGTTTCTTCTTTTTTGCTAAGTTCACTTTGACCACTCTGTGTGCTAAACTATTAAAGATCGCCTGTTTGTGGCATCTTGGATTGTAGCCATTAGCTTTTATGTAGTTGTCTGTCTGTGTTGGTTTTCTGTAAATGCCAAAGTTTATTCTATTTTTATTTCTGATTATTTTTAAATCTAAAAATGGTAAATACTCGTCTTTTTCAACTTCTACAGTGAACTTGATGCTTTTTTCTTGAATATTTAAAAGTTTTAGTGCATCACTGATGTGTTTTTTTGGCACTATGGCAAATATGTCATCCACATATCTTTGCCAGAGTTTGAACATCCATGGGAAACCTTTAGTGATCCTTATTTCTAGTGCACTCATGTACAGATCGGCCAGGAAGGGTGATAAGGGATTGCCCATTGCTAAACCAGAAGTTTGATGGAAATATTTTGTTTGAAACTGGAAGAAATTCTGTTCTATGCATAATTTGGTTAGTTCGATGTAATCTGAAATTTCAAGTGATGACATTCCAAGTAATTTGAGCCATTTTTCTATCAATATTGGGAGTTGTTTAACTGGTATGCTGGGAAACAGTGATTTAACGTCAAATGAGACTAGTGTGTCCTCTTCATTTAGTTCAGTATCCTTAATGTGTTCTATAAGTTCATAGGTGTTTTTGATGCTTAGGCTATCGAATTTTGGAAAGGAGTTGAATTTGTTTATTAGTCACTTTGCAAGTTTGTATGTTGGTGAATTTATACTGCTAACTATAGGTCTCATTGTTATGGATGGTTGTGTATTTTGGATAAGCCATAAAGTCTAGGTAAGGTTGGGTTATCTGGTTTAACTGTATATTTGTTTGATATTATACCTGATTTTGCTATTGTTTTTTTGAAATGATTGTATGCAAGCTGTTAGTGGATTTTTGTTAATGGTTTCATATTCACTGTTAGTTAGCATTTCTTCCATTTTTTCAAGGTAATCAGATTGAAAAAATGGAAGAAATGCTAACTAACAGAGAATATGAAACCATTAACAAAAATCCACTAACAGCTTGCATACAATCATTTGAAAAAACAATAGCAAAATCAGGTATAATATCAAACAAATATACAGTTAAACCAGATAACCCAACCTTACCTAGACTTTATGGCTTACCCAAAATACACAAACCATCCATAACATGGAAAGATATGTAGATGACATATTTGCCATAGTGCCAAAAAAACACATCAGTGATGCACTAAAACTTTTAAATATTCAAGAAAAAAGCATCAAGTTCACTTTAGAAGTTGAAAAAGACGAGTATTTACCATTTTTGGATCTAAAAATAATCAGAAATAAAAATAGAATAAACTTTGGCATTTACAGAAAACCAACACAGACAGACAACTACATAAAAGCTAATGGCTACAATCCAAGATGCCACAAACAGGCGATCTTTAATAGTTTAGCACACAGACTGGTCAAAGTGAACTTAGCAAAAAAGAAGAAACTACTAAAGGAAACCACAACTCTCAGCTGCAGAAACTAAAATGTACTTCAAAAAATTCACTTACCATCCATGGGCCTTTGATAAATTCAAAAAAGTCTTCAAAAACAAAACATTCAACTAGCACCAGTGAACCATTACTCCTTAAAAAACCTAATTTGCTCAAACATCAAAGATGCCATTCTATCTAACAAAAAATCTGGTATATATCAAATTGAATGCTGTGACTGTAGTCAAATTTATATTGGAAAAAACGAAAAGAAATTTAGAAACAAGAGCAAAGGAACACTTTAGGAACATAAAATACAAACAATTAGAAAAATCAGCAGTTGCCATGCATTTTTGGGGGAAAAAAAAAAAACCACAACATAAATCCAGAACCAAAATTACTAAAACATACAACAGGAAAACAAGAACTGTCCACATGGGAACAAATCTTTATTTCAAAAAATAGGAACAAAGAAAGTATTCAATTTCGACAACCCCCAGAAAGATTTGTTCAGCAAGTTCCTCGAACCGCCACCAGAGGAGACCAATGACAAAATATTGCCAGCTACACCAATGAGAACCAGTCGATGTCCGGCTGAAGATAGAGGGAAGGCCTCTGAAACTAGTTCCGGGAAAATTTAAAAGTAAGTGTTGTTTAGTGTCATTAATCGACTCCCAATAAATTTAATATTATTATTAATATTATTATTTGAATTTGTCTAGGTCTGTTGCTGAAAATTTGTAAATCATTAGGTTTCTTTGTAATATCTTTCTTTATTAGAAGAAAGCCATAACTTGACTCAAATTTGTTGAATGAATATTAATGGTAGAATGTACACTAGATAAAGCTGTTATGTATAAATACTGGGGCGCAGAGTTGCCTCCTCTTTTGCAATAACAAGAATTTCATTACTAGTGATGTCAAAATAATTGGGTATGCAATGGAATATGGATTGGATTTCCATATAGAAATATGGAAATTTCAGGATTCATTGCTTTATTCAATTTATTCACCTCGTTCAGCCATTGAAGCAGTTATGTAGAAACGAATTCAAAATATGTTAGGTTACATATTCACTACTGAACAACATGACAACTGCTTATTTTTAACACAATTTATGGAGCTGCATTTCATTTTTAGAAGGAAATATAGTATGACTTTCTTTAATATAATTTTGAGTCAAATACTCAATGCTCCGCTTATTGCTAGTATTTACCTAGAATGTGTTTCATTAGGATCTTCCTAACATCAGCTGTTGTCGACGATGTTAGAAAAATCCTAACGAAAAACATTCTAGATAAATACTAGCAATAAGTGGAGCATTAGTATTAGTTCGACTCAAAATTATATTAATTCTGTGCTTCCTTGTATCATAGTCCTTACACATTGGAAAATAACTTTCTTTACTCAGCTCCATCATGATTATGCACATATAAATATCTTAAGTCACAAAGAGGTGAAATTACATGATTGGAAAGACTCACATCACATAACAATAAAAATTAAAATATTATACTGTGTTCCTTAAAATATACACAATGACAGACATCTTTTATAAGCAAAACAATACCATATCATACATGTTCTGTACAGGTACAAACATGACATTATGCACAGAAAGCAAAATACATAAAATAAACAAGTTAGTTACTACCTTACTATCAGCTGCTTTTTTTGCGTAGCCTGGCTGAGAATAGGATTGCTAGATCAGAAATGAAAAAAAGGAACCCAAACCATATTAAAGAAATACAACATTAAAATTATAGTTAACCAAAATATCATGCAAGAAAGTAAGCAAGAACTGAACTATACGACAATTTTATATTATCAGAATTATTTGACAAAATGGAAGTTAAGCAGTTATCAGCACTTACTGAAGCATTATAAATGCATCAGAATTATGTACTTCTCTTGATAAGAAAATGGCTAGTAAATGTTCCAAACTAACCTCCCAATGATTTACTCTAGTGTGAGATCTAAAAGCTTTAAGTGGTTCATCTATGTTTCAAATATTTCTATAAAAATGACTGTTTACTATGAAATAATTATCATATAAAACAAACAAGAGTAATAGGTAGCATTCATGGAATCATAATAACCTTGAAAAGCACAGTGCGGTTTACCTTTCATAAATAAAGGAGTTATAAAGAAAGAAGGGTAGAGAAACTTACCTGAGAAGTGTTTAAAATACCAAATTATGTATAAATATTTTATTAATATAGGTATGTGATCATTATACCTCTCAATATAGGTACATAAGTGAAGCTTATGTGTAACAAATACGACTCATTTATAATTTAAAGAGTTCTTGTTAAATATATACATTAGCTCTTTTAAGTTTGAAAAAGGATCAGGTGGAAGGACTGTTAATTTGACCAATTTGACAGGATGACCCACAGTGTGATATCAAGTTCATGTTTTAACGGCATTTGCATTACTATGCCAAGCTGATGCTGGGTTAGGAATCACTGATTTTTGGGCAGATACCTGCTAAGGGTTCTTTTGTCTCTCTGTATTTTGAATGATGTTTCAAGTTTTAATAAAATATAACTCAATAAGTCTTAATATTAATACATCATTTATTTTAACCGCTTAGTTAAGCTTCTCTCCCTTTCTTTTTTTTCCTCTCCCTTATTTATTTCTAAAATTTAGTTTTTCTCTTTTCCCTTTTTATTAATTATTCAGTAATTCTCAAAATCTGTATTTTTGTTGAAATCTAGGTATCAAGTTTTTCATGGAATGATCACTTTCTTTATTAACAAAAGTACAAGTAATTGAGAAAGTTAAAATCCAAAGATTTGACTCTGAAGGATACACTTACTTTCACTCTTTTTCTCCTTCCAAAATAATTTAAATTTGATAAAGTGATTATCAAATCAATTTTTCAAATTCCAATATTGAAACAGCTTTATTTTTGGATGTTGATATATACTAATTTCAGTTATGTGCTTGGAGAATTAAATGACCGTTATATCAAATAATTTTCCTGTATTTCCAACAGGGCTATCCATAAGGAGATAGAGGGCATAAATATCAAGGACCTCTGATTTTGGGGGCACTGAAAGGACCAGGAAAAGTTTGTTACAATAGATTTCACTTAGCCATATTATTCTGCATTCAATAGCATTTTAACTACTTTCACCTCTGTTAAACAAATTATAAAGAATGCTCTGATGAATGAAGGTCACACATTGGACTTTAAGTTTAACAGCAGAGAGAGGCATGACCAGTCAGGAGGACTCAGAATTTACGTATACAAGGGTAATTTGATAAGTCTGGTAAATCCATGAAGGAATGGAAATTTTTTGTTGCAACTGTATGGGTGGTAAGCTTGATTATTCGAAAGACTGTACAGAAAATCGAATGTGCTACAGTATACAGTTCATTGTTGACAGCTACCTGAACTAGTCAGTGTGATAACTGCGATTGGAAATGGAGAAAACAAAGAGTTTTGTGCTGTTATTAAACATTTCCATTTGAAGGTCTGGACTGCAGCACAAGTCAAAAGTGAATCTGATGAAGTGCACGTGGACTCTGTACCGACATTGAACACCATTTACTTTTGGATCAATGAATTTAACTTCTTCTATGAAGAAGTACCGAGGATGAATCGCACGTTAGTCACCCAATTGAGGCTATCGCATAGGACATCATTGAACAAATCTATGATCTGGTTATACCAGACTGCCGAATCAAAATTCCTGAGATTGGTGAGGCTGTAGTCATCTCAAATGAGTGAGTGTACAATATCCTGCATGAAAAATTTGCAATGAAAAAGCTGTATGCAAGATGGGTGCTGTAATTGCTCACAGTCGACCAAAAGCGCATCCAGAAGAACACTTCTACCGAGTGTCTGGCGACATTTAATTGCAATTCACAAGACTTTCTGTGCCAATTTGTGACAGTAGATGAAACTTGGATCCATCATTACACACCAGAGTCAAAACAGCAGTCAAAACAATGGACAAAGGCTGGTGAAAGTGCACCAAAGAAGGCAAGGACCATTTTGTCAGCAGCTAAGGTGATGGCCACTGTTTTTTGAGATTCTCAAGGAATAATTCTCATAGACTACTTGGAAAAAGGCAGAACCATAACTGGCACCTATTAGGCTTCATTGTTGGATCATTTGCAAAATGAGTGGACTAAAAAGAGACTGACAGTTGAAATGTAAAAAAGTGCTCTTTCACCAGGATAATCGCACACATCAGCAATCTCAATGGCGAAAGTGCATGAGTTGGGCTTTGAATGGGTTCCTCAACCACCTTAATCAGCAGACTTAGCCCCAACTGACTTCTTCCTGTTCCCAAACTTGAAAATTTGGCTTGGTGATAAGAAATTTTCATCAAAAGAACTGATAGTACTCAATGAGTATTTTGCAGACCCTGACGGAACATAGTTTTCCAATGGGTTGAAAAAGCTGAAGCACTGCTGGACCAAGTGTATAGAGACTATCAATGGAGACTGTCGAGAAATAAGGTGAGACGTTCACAGGAAGAAATCTTTAGGCTATCAAATGACCTTCGTATATGATCTTATGATGCCCAAATCTTAGGTATAAATTATGTAAATCTTCTGCCTGATTCCTCATAGTCACTAATGTGTATCTGAACTGATTGTTGTATTCAAATGCTTATATATTTCTTATGTTTAACACTTCAGAAAGAATTAGGTTTGAAAGGTTATGGACATGATTTCACACTGGTGCATGGGGACACGCTAGTGGTATTTTCTGGAACCAGATAAATTTCATCACTGATTGTGTCATTGCTGATGATAGATTGCACCATCTATACATAGATAGCACCATGGGAAAGGAGCACAATGCTCCTGATATGAATGGCTGAGATTACTGCTCTGGAACTTCTTTTTCACGATATGAGGTATTTTTGTGTGCAGATGAATATTACGTGGGCTTAATAGCTTTACTTACTTTCAGAAGTAAGCCATGCTAAGATCTTTATGTCTGAAAACAATCCATTGTTCTCAATGGATTTAAACCATGACTTTTAGAAACGGATGTTAGAATGTTAACAACTAGACCATGAAGGAAGACCACCTAATAATTCTCTGGCGTATGACATTTGTCACTCCATACACAATCCCACTTATCTGAAAGTTTAAATCTGAAACCCATAAATCTTTGTTGTGAGATAGTTCTGGAGATCTCTACGATACAGAGAACAAGGTGTAAAATTTAGGTAAACTTTGCAACAGCTAAACTGGTAGGTAAGCACATTTACATGCCTAGTTAAAATGTGGTTTGAATTCTGCCTTCTAAATTCAATTTATCAAATTTTTGCAGCTTATGATCTAAGAAGAGCTAGTAAAATACAAATTAATAATAATAGTACTAATAATAATTATAAATAATAATCATCACTTGACAGGATCAGACCACTTTTAAACACCTCAAAAATCTTAAATTACAAGAAAATAAAATGTTTTAGTGTCGTAACTATAATGAAACAATAAGAACCTGTGACATCCTGCAAGAATCTACTCGTGCATCTTTAATATGGCTCATGCATATTTCGTTACAAAGAGTGCTGAACATGAAAAAACAAAAATGCATGCATGTATTTCTTACTCTTACCCTGAGTGCAAGCAAAAGAACATTCATTGCTTCTTTGATCTTTGGATGGTACGTCTCATGAAGCAGTTCCTGGTAAAGGTAAATTCCAAGACTGGAAAGTGCAATGCAGCGAGCCTGACCTGCTGGCTCTCGCTTTCCACACTTCAGCAAAATACTCAATACATGATCCTGAAAGTTATAATCTATTATACCCCTTTCTCTGTTCAATTATCAATATATAAGGAGATGCATACAGAAGACATTATTTTGGCAAGACACACCTCTATGCATATTTATAGTGATTCTGGCAGAATGGAACAAACATTACATCAAGATTCTCCTTAGTTTGTTTACATACAATCTTTAAATGCCTTCTCTTAGTAATGGCCAAACTTTAAAGTTGTGAACTTTTTAAACCACTTCTCGAACTGTAAGTGTTTATAACACTTCTATTTATAGTTTTATTAAAACTGAACTGAGTTTCAAATAGATAAGCAAGTTATCTGAAATTCTCTTGTTACATTATTCTGTGATTTAAAATTTTTGTTGCATATTTCATTAGTATACTTGTTACTGTCATGTTGATACTAATGACATTTTGTGTTAATGAATTTATTTGTTGGTCTTTAAAACAGTAGCATTACAATCTATCTACATGTATTGCAATGGGTGGCCAATATTTTGAATACATATCACAACATAACTGTTAAAAACTATGAGAAGTAACAAGGATTTGGATGCAAGGGAGAACAGTTTATCAAGAAGCAAGATCAAGATATGATATTTGACCTTTTGGATGGATACTTATGTGAAATTTTTCAAGCCTCCAGTATCAGGAAATGTTCATGAGCCATTAGGGACCTAGATATTTTAACCGGCCAACAACAGATGACAATGTAGGGCACAACCTATGAAAGCATGGTTCTGCAGATTATGTATGGTATGTGAAACATTGCAAGTCTTTAATTGACTAAATTAAATATTTTAATTATTGGCAGCTTCACTGTAAAAGTTCCTTTCTTAAGTGATTTACATTCATCAATTGTTTTCTTTTCTATCATATCTTTATGTTTATTTTCTAAGAGAAGCTAATGTAATAACATTTTCAATTTTTGCTTACATGGTATAGTGCTAACAATACTCTCATATGAAAAATTATCACAGGCAAAAAAAGAAACTAATTTGCACTTCCAGTCATATGTATTACATAATAAAAAGGAAAAACCTCTTACCTTTGCATCGGAACAAGGTATTGCAGTAAATTCCCCAGCAGTAGGCTGAAGAACTGGCACTTCTGTTAAAGCTTTAGGCAAACATATTAAGGTGCCTAACAAGGACATAGCTTCTGTTCGAGGTGTCTGCAAAACCAAAATGGAGTAACTGTCAACAATTTTTAAGACAATTCTCTCTGGCTTATGAAAATAAATGAGAAGCTAAATTTAAGGGATTTACAAACTAGTTTCAGAAAAAAGAGAAAGTTTGGAAAATCTACAAAAAAGACACATGTTTCCATTAAATATGTTCTTATAAGCAGTTCTGATTTAATAGAAAACAAATTAACATATTTCCTCTAGCAGATTAATGGATATTTTGATTTAAAGTTTAACATTATTTTTGTCACAAACCAAGTAACAAAATAAAATCTGAAGATTTCCTGGCAACGAACATATTCTGGATGTTCTTAGGCTTCAAGCTAGGTGTAGGATGAAGGGCCATTGATATTTCAAGAATGGGCCTATCTCTCGCATCATCATGATGAGTGAATAAAGTGGTGAAAAACCCAGTAAATATACTGTCCACCATGGCAGCTAGCACAGACCTAGTAGAAAACGTGGGGCACCTTCTGCTGGGTAAAGTGTGGGAAGACATCATAGAAAACGTGACTAATTTAGTAGAAGTTCATTGCGTCAGAACCTAAGCTTCTTGAGCCAGTTGATTTCTGATTTTAAGGCCAGTTTCCAAGAAGAATGAACTGTAATCCAGCATCATGGTTCAGTGTGCTACTCTCACATGAGATTGCCAGAGTCTCCTTAACCCTCTGCTCCCAGCAACTACTGCATTCTGCCATGATGGTCGTCTCTTGGATGTTGGCTCTATGGTCCTTATTTAAACAATCCTCTGCCAGTCCAAACTTTTCAGGTTGCATTAATGGATAGTCCATGTTCATTGATTCTGGTTGTGATGGTCCTACCAGTTTGCCCTATACATGAGGTCCCACTTTCAAAGGGAATGCAGTATACTTCCCAGTACTTTGAAGTTCAGTGTGCCTTTCAACAATCTTAATTGGTGCTTAATCTTCGGAGGTGGTTTGTGGATGGCCCTGATGTATTTGGCATGATTTCTGCTGATTCTGCCAGATAGGTTACTGGTAAATAGGATGCAGGCTGTGGCGGTAGGCTTATCTGATGCTTATAGCATTAGATTTCCCTTCCCTGGCTCTGGTGACTGAGGCCTCAACTTCATACCATTTTAGCAGAAAGTGAGACTTAGATCTTGTAATTCTTGCTTTGGGTGGCTGGGATCGGAGACAAAGTGATGTGGGCCAGAGTGTTGAGAATGCTGACTTGTGATGAAAACTGTGAGCATTTAAACAGACTTTGTTATCTGTTGGCTTATGGTATAGGAAGCTCAGCCCAGGCACTTTGTGTGATCTTAGCAAAGCTTTCAATTGTGTCAAACTTGATCTACTGCTGAGAAAGATGGAAAACTATGGAATAAAGGGACCACCAAACAGGAAGAAAGTGGATGTTAGGTGTGTTGGAAGAGTTTGGTGATGTCAGCAGGAAAGTGCTCTCTCAGAAGTTGGATGGTTTCCCAAAGCAGTACCCTTTAAGCTGATGAGAAGATCAGAAACCAGTGAGAGACAAACTGAACCTCAAAGTACCGGAGTATACCACATTCCCTGTGGATATGGGACCATGCATATAGGGCAAACCAGAAGGACTAACACTACCATAATCAAAGAACAGGAATGGACCATCCATTTAATGCAACCTGAAAAGTCTGGACTGGCAGAGCATTATTTAGATAAGGACCATTGAGCCAACTTCCAAGAGACAATCATGGCAAAATGCAGTGGTTACTGGGAGCAGAGGGTTAGAAGGCTCTGGCCATCTCCTCTGAGAGAAACATGCTGAACCATCATGCTGAATTATAGTTCAGTTCCTGCTGGAAATCAGACTTAAAATTGGAAATCGACTGGCTGAAGCAGCACCACCGACCCAGCGGAAGTGCCCCACATTTTCTACCAGACCCGTACTAGCTGCTGCAGCAGAAAGTACATATACTGGGCTTTAAAGCAGATAATCACTTTATTCATTCAACATCCTGATGATTAGAAAGATGCATGCTCCCAAAATGCTGAATGGCTCTGCATCACTACACCTGGCTTGAAGCCCAAGAACATCTAGAACAATATTTTTTTTTAAATAGATAATAAGCACATAAAATATTAACTTGAAAAAGTACATTGAAATTAACACTGAGAAGTAATGTAATAATTAAAATATTCATTTCATTTTATCTGCATCTGGAATTTTTAATATCATCTGAGGCTTTTTTTACCTTTATAGATAAACAAAGAACATCTCTAGCTTGATTAGTTTCATACAATTTACCTGCCTTGATTAAAATACTACCAAAATTATTTTTAAGAAACCTGTCTGAAATGAAAAGAAGCTTGCTTGTCATTTCCTCAAGGGAGCTTTTTCCAGTACATCTGTGTTTATATACTCTAATTTAACTGTCTTGTGGATGTTCCTAAATATTTACTACCTAACCCTTCTGTTAAAGTAATGCTCTTTAATAACACAGTGCAAACATTTCACCTTTCCTCTTGCCAGTACACAACCTGTGTAGCAAGTAACTGCTTACTTGGTTTCCCTAAGCTTGCACAGAGAGAAGTGTATTAACCTACGGATTAATGGTCATTTAAACTCTGGCAGACTAGACATTAAAAAAAAATAAGTTAGGTATTTAAACTGGCTAGTAAGTTTAGTTTTTTTACTTTATAGAACATTTGCATGTTTCATATTTAACATATTTTAATTAAACAAAATCTGAATTTAAGAATATTAAATGCAGCACCCACTGGCTATTCAAGTAAGTACAGTTTCTCTTTAGAAATGTCAGAAATGCAATATATGGAGCATCAAATAAAAATTATTCAACAGTTTACTTATTTCTCAACTTATAAAGTCAATTTGCAAGTTTTGTTTTGGGTTTTGCTACTATACTTTGTATTACACTGTTACTGTGTACAGAAAAATCAACCTCTGATTGCTTTGCATCTCCTTTTTCTTTTTAAATAACAAATACACATAGTAAACATCCCTTTATGTAGCACTGCTTTTTTTATATTTCTGTTGCATGCGTCAATTTGTGCTGCTCAAACTTTTCTGACACATATAGAATGTTTCCCTTTTACACTGCTAGCATGCTGACAATTCCAATATTCACTGGTCAACTCACAACTAGCAACTTTTCCTCTGCACTGCACACACTGCCAGCAGGATCATCACAAATGAGCTGAAATGTCCTGCAGACAGACTCACAACTCTAGAGTGTACTGCACTGCTTGCAGGTAACTCTGAACTCATGACCTCACTCTGACCTCTGAACTCATTATTGAATTCTCAACTGCCTGTGGCTGCCTTTTGCACTTCTTTTATATCCTGCCACCACACAAGAAATGTTCTAGGATCTCGAGTTCTGGAAAATTTCCTGCACAGTAATAATGAAGCTTGCACCTTTGGCTTCATGACATCAGCTAGTGGTTGTCCTTGAGAGTTACAATTTTTTTCTTCTCTCGCTGGCAAACAAAGGGAGTGCAATGGATTGACTAACACTTAATTTCTCTATGGCATGCACCCACCATTGCAGTGACAATATATAAACATGCATTAGGATCACTTTTAACCTTAGCAAGGGAATCTTGCAAAGAAACCATTATTAATAAAATAATTTTTGCCATCTACTCTGCATATATATAAAGAGCAATAATGCTTGTAAACAAATTAAGAACAATCAAATACATTACCATAACACAAAAAGTAACTTAAGTAGGAAGTATAAAGTGTGTCTTAACAGGATTTACATTTTGTTGGCATTAAACTTTATTATAAATTCCTTCAGAATCTATATAGCGGACACTTCAAAGGATATTGCAATTGAAAGAAAATCAAAACTGTTTCTGATAACTAAATGTTTTTAATGCAAATAATTACTGTCTAAGTTAACTGATAAAAATTATTCATTTCTTCACACTAGGCGTATACAGGCTAAGGTATTGGATTGATTAGAGTCGACATGAAAAATTCAATGCCACGGCTAAATTGAATTCAATTCATGTCGACTCTATCAATCCAATACCTTAGCCTGTATACTTCTAGAAATGAATAATTGCCATCAATGAACTTAAATAATAAGAGTTGAATGATGAAGCCTGGAACTCAAGTACTTACAATAGTAAGTCGCCACAAACAGTGTATCTCGAATGTGAGAGTCCCTAGTGGTTTACCAGGGAAATATGAGTCAATTGGAGAATTTAAAGTTATGACAGCAAACTGGCCATGGTAGCTCAATGGGTAAGAGCGACTGGATGGAAACCAGTAGATCCATGGTTGAAATCCTGGCCATGGCATTGAATTTTTCATGCCGACTCTATCAATTACTGTCTATTTTGTAAATATAATTTGTTGTTTACTAATGCTCTGATCTTAGATATTCATTCTATGTCTGGTATTCCAATAGCATGTTGGTTAAGTTTGAATATCTCCTTGTATTTATGGAACTGCTAGTAACTGTTACAAATGTGTCCTATCCATACTAGTGTCTGATTGCTTGCAAAGGATTTTTTTTTTTTTTTTTGTTTAGTTCGACTGGTCCTGTCACCAAGCAGCACTCTAGGACATTGAACACATCACGGATTCAACATAAATCATTTTAACTACCAGCATCATACATCAATACCTTTCTTTTTTTAATTTTTATTTTATATCATCACCACCAAATATATATCATCTGTAACTGAGGAAAACATTTTAACAACAACTACTACTACTACTACAACAACACACAATATTATACAATTACTCATCACCAATATACCTGAACACAGTGCCTAATCGACATACAATATTAAAAAAAAAAGGAAAGGAAATTAGTTTTCAAAGAATCATGCATAAATATGCCATATAATCCCAGAAAATGTGACAACCATTTATTTATGGAGATAATACTTAAACCAATAAAATGATACATTCCCTTTATAGCACAGAACACTTTTACGATCATTCATAAATTCCTGTACCGAGTAATTGTCCTCCCTGCATAGACAGTTTTTAAGAGAATTTTCCTTGAAGGTTTTAAGTATTTTGGAAGAGCATTGAATATTTTGACACATCCATAATATACTCCTTTCTGGAAATAAGTCAAACTAGCACTGGGTTTGTGTAATTCCATTCTTTATCTAGTATTTATGCTATGTATATTCACATTTTGTGTAAAGTAGTTCTGATTTTTGATATGGAAACACTTAAGCATAAAGCTATATTCACAAAGAAATGTTAAAATATTCAGCCTTTGAAACAGATCCTTATATGGAGCCAAAACGTTGATGCCATATATTGATGGCTCTCTTCTGTAATATATTCATTTACTCTCCACCAAAATATACCAGAATATCAAACTACATTTTTATTATTGAACAAAAATACGTATAGTATATCTGAATTAGACAAAGATTTCGACATAAGCATAAAAGTAGCCGACCTCAACTTGGGTAAGATAATATCTATGACCTTTACAATTAAGATTCGCATCAATCTCGAGGCCCAAGAATTTAATGAGTGTAGTCTGGTCGAGCACACAGCCATATCAGCGCCTATGCACAGAGCAAGATTTTGCGAACTGTATGCCTCAAACCTCAAGATCTTAGTTTTGTCAATATTTAAAGTGAGTTTAATCACCTTAAGCCAATTGCATATAGTGCAGAATGCATTATACAGTTTTAGTGCAGAATCACGTAAGTTGAGATGATTCTCACTGTAAGGAGAGATTGTTGATATAAATTAAGAAAGAGTAGCGGGCCAATAACTGAACATTACAGAACTCCATGCTTAATGATCTCCCAAGTAAAACTCTGTCCATAATGAGAATTCTTTACCTCAACCCTTTGCCTTCTGTTCGCCAACTAAGGTCTACTATGATGAATTATATATAGGTCTACGAATATTTATTCGATGTTCTTATTATTATTATTTGTAATTTGACATAATGGAAAGAAAAATGATTAATTTTTGTGCCCTTTTTGCCATCTTATTATCTAGTTTGTTTCTAGCTTGTCCAACAGTGCTGCAATTCACTGTAGGAGTAATTGTTTGCCTAAACTTTGTAGCAACTTTAACGAATGCAGTATTTTGATGATTTATATACAAGGGTGCTCAACTCCATGATTATCAGCGCCCTTTCAAAAACTGTATTTTATATTACTATAACTTTCCTTTGACTTTACTTTAACTTTGCTCTGGCTCTGCTTTGGCGTTTCTCTAGCTTTGCTCAGGCTCTGCTTTGGCTTTGTTCTAGCTTCACTTTGGCTTTGCTCTGGCTTCTCTCTGGCTTTACTCTAACCTCACTCTAACTTGGCTCTGGCTAGGCTCCGGTCCCTGCTCTAGCTTCGCTCTGGCCTCACTCTAACTTCATTCTTTAACTTAACTCTGGCTAGGCTCCAGCCCCTGCTCTGGTTCCGCTCTAGCTTTGCTCTGACCTCACTCTAACCTCATTCTCCAACCCAACTCTGGGTTGGCTCTGGCTTTGCTCTGGCTTGGCTTTGATTTCACCCTGGCTAGGCTCCGGCCACCGCTCTAGTCCCACTCTGGCTTGGCTCTGGTTTTTCTCTGACTTCACTCTAACCTCACTCTAAATTCACTCTAACTTGGCTCTGGTTTGACTCTGACTTAACTCTGGCCTCACTCTAACTTAATTCAGTAACTTAACTCTGGCTTGGCTCTGGTTAGGCTCCAGCCACCACTCTGGCTTGGCTCTGGCTTTGCTCCGGCTTCACTCTAACCTCACTCTGAATTCACTCTAACCTGGGTCTGGCTTGACTCCAGCCCTGCTCCGGTCCCGCTCAGCTCCACTTTGGCTCCGCTTTGACTTTGCCTTGGCTCTGGCTTTGCTATGGCTTTGCTTTGACTTTACTTAGAGTAGGGTCAAACACGGATGTGGACTCTGTTTGGGCGTTTGGCATTAGCTCTCTCACCACTCAGAGGCACCTAATCGACAGATTTGGCTCGGGATCCTGGGATCGCCAATCCTGTACCTACCGCAGTAGGCCCCTGGGAGGATTTCTCTTACTGTATACTATTAACCTGAATACTGATTTTTCGTTGCTTCTAAGACAGATTTTGAATCACAGAATATTTTTGTCTCGTTGAATTTATTCATATAGTTATAAAGTTGTATTAGGTCACACTAAAGGCTGCTATATCTCTCTCAAATTTTGTTGTAGGATTTACTGATAAAAATTGAACAGCTTGCAGTATATCCCAATGCCAGTATTCCCAGTTTTTTTCCATAAGGAGTCATCTGTAAACATGCAATCATTCTTGTTCAGGGTAGTGTGCATGAATTGTTTCTACAGTTAATAAGTTTAGTTCAGCTGTATCAATGTTCAATTAAATGATCCTCTAGGTTAATTAAGGAGATGGGAGGCATCTTGGAAACTGAATATTTCCAATCTTAGTGATTGTATGCTACACTGCTGTAAATTATTTATACCGGGTGTCCATAAATGAATATCGGGGTTTTAACGCTTTATAACATTATTAATTAATTATTTATTAATTAATTAATTAATTAATTAATTTATTAATTAATTTATTTATTAATTATTTATTAATTATTATTAATTATTTATTTATTAATTTTATTAAACTAAAATTAATGTTATAAAGCGTTAAAACCCCGATATTCATTTATGGACACCCTGTATTTTGCATACAATTTCCCTGTTTTTGGAGATTATTTTTACTTTTATTATAAATGTTCCAATATATATTGAAACTGAAACTTAGTAATTTTTTTACATAAAATTAGGGATTGTTTTTCTCTTACACATATTACTGTTATAATTAATAATTAATAATAATAATAATAATAATAATAATAATAATAATAATAATAATAATAATAATAATAATAATAATAATAATAATAATAATAATAAAGGAACATCAACTCTCGGTTGTAGATGAAGGCAAATTTTGTTAATATAGGTTTGGGCTTCCTGAATTCCTAAATGCTGTTAAAATTACAAGGGTGTAGTTATGTATGTAATAGCAACTGGAAGTAACAGAATTTGAAATATTGTGTATTTAGTTAATGCTACCAGTACCTACTGTTACATGCATCTCACTAAAATTAGCAGTATTGCAGTAATAAAGGAGCATACTTACCCCTCTAAGCTCTGATGAAGAGACGACAGTATTGGCAGCATGTATGAAGTCATACAATAATAAAGAATGTCCAGGTAGCATAAGTGAGAAGAAACGGGGCCCACAATATTGTATAAGAGTATTGATCACAGCCTGCAACAGCATTTAATTCTTGTTTATTATCTACTGCATTCTAAATTTACTATTCCCCATACTGCTGTACCTAGATGATATTAATGATTATAAAAGGGAGAAATGAATGATAATATAATAATAATTACCTGATCTGTTCCTACTAAACCCTGGTGTAAAACTTTATAAAATTGTGCGAGGTGATCTCGAGGGGGTGGAATGTCCTGAGGAGTTACAGTCATCATGCAAAGTAAGCGATAAGCACACAGCTTTCCTTTCTGGAAATTGTTTGGTAGAGTTACGGCCTGCAAAGATCAACAGCTGTAAGTGAATATATCTTTGTAAATCTCAAGGTATTTTTGAACTTATATATCTTATACTATACACGTTACCTTAAAACACCAAGGTGCTATAATATTTAGCGGAGGAATGAGATCAGGAGGTGGTGGAGTAACTTGGTTGTCTCCAGAAACTCCTTGATTTAGACGGATCTGCAAAAATAATATCAAGTATTATTTATACTGATACAGATTGTAAAACAAGTGGAATTTTTGTTGTTGATATAACAACAAAAGTTAACGTTTTTCTGGCTTTTATAACATAATTTTTATGACCTAGACCCTCCATGACCCCCATTTAATAATTTTCTTGTTATTTTACTTGTCTATTCAAAAAATTACAGCAATAATGATGCAAACCAGTGTTCCTGGTGATAACGACTGGAATTTTGTATTATGTTAAAAGTCTAGTGAAAGCTTCACATTAAGTACCTGTAATACTAAACTGCAACAGTCTTGAAGTATCAGCTTTACAAATACTCTGATTTATAGTATGTAAAAATGAAGTACAAATGCTTAGTATGTTTAATGTGATTCTTACAACTTCAAATTGTATGAAGTACAATAACAGTTTTAAATCACTACAAAGCAAGAACGAAGTCCTATCATATATAACTATTGCATAACATAAGGGTGGACATATCAGCTCTAATATGAGGAAGGGATAACCAGAAATAATGTTTGATATGCAAGGCAATACCATGAGGATACCACTGATATTGTATTGGAAGTGTACAGATACTGATCCCTTTTACTTTTTGTAACTGAGCTGGAGAGAACACTGAACTGGCAATTGAGATGTATGGACATAGAGCACAATTACTCCTGCATAAGAAACAATGAAGCAATCTTGTAACAAACAGAAGTTATCAGAGACAATAGCTCAGTAATGAGATTTAAACAAGGGAGATTGGAAAATAAACAAGAGTTGGAGATTAAAACTAAACAGCTGAAGGTAATAAAATCAAAGATAATGAAAATGGAAACAAAAGAATATACAGTAAATAACACGAAAAGATACAACCTAATAATTTGCAGTGAGGGAGCAAAGTAGGATTGGCGCATTTCACTAGGCCTGAGAATTATTAGCAAAGAGACTGGGAAAAAATATTAGTGGCTTCAAACTATAGCACAAATTTAGAATTGAGAACCTGGAAAGAAAAGAACATTTGACAAAATTCAGTAATATACAATTGGCAAAAGATATGGGAAACATCTATATCAATAAAGACCTGTCATACGAACAAAGAAAATAAAGAAAGAGACTAACTGAAGAAAGGAGAGAGGTAAGCATACAAGGATTAACACTTTATACAAAATAACTGTAGATTTATGGGCAATTGGCTGAGCAGAGAAGTGACGTTAAGTGATACCAAGAAAGCAGAACAACATCCAAGTGAGACACAAAAAGAATGTACATGCAGCAGAAAAAGCTGCCTTCAACATACAAAGAAAATGATCAGAGCACAAAGACAGATGGAAAAGTGGATATGTGTTGATTGAGCAGAACTGATGAATAGTGTTAATGGAAAACAGTGGGAAAATTCGGAAATGATGATAGGTGGAACAAAGAAGAAAATATGGAATGCCCCTAAGTGGGAAAAGTTATGGGTAAATAACCAGGAGGAAGCACAAGAAGTATTCAAGAAAAGAGAGCAAGATGTAACTGCAAAATGGCAGGAAGAGAAAGACACAAGTATGGGAACACAAGGGGTTAGAAAAGAGCAGAGTGAAAAAAGTGTAGGAACACATGGGATTAGAAAAAAAGTGAGAAATAGTCAGAAGAGACTGATAGGGGCCAGTTCAAGAAGGCAAAAAATGGCTATGCAAATTGCAGAAAGGGTTAAAGTGGGGTCAAAAGAGGTAGAGAAGAAATGAGCAAGTGAGACAAAATAAAAGGTAACTGGAAGGATTGAAAAACATGGCAAGCGAAGCTTAAGAATTTTAACAGGAAAGAGGAGGCATGAAAGGGAAGATGTAGTGAGAAATATTGAAAAAGAGGATGAGAAAATCCAGGCTGAGAAATAGTCATTTGAAGCTGAAATAAGACGTAAATACTAGAGAAAGACAAAAATTTGGCACATAATGAAAAATTGATGCAAGATAGACAAGTAAAAGAAAACTATAACCAGAAAAAGGAGCAAACATGTACTGAGCATGTAAATGTATTGAAGAGCAGTCCTATTAGGAAAGGACAGGGCCTAAATCAGTAGTCCAAGGTATAGTTTATCTAGTACCTATAAATCTTAAAAACAGAGATGTATTAACTAGATGGTAACAATTCTTGCAAAATGCAGTATGAGAACTACATTTTGAAGAGGAAACAACTGGTATAGTTGCTCATCAAGTGCTGGATTACATTCTATTTTTATCAGTAATTAGTCAATTTTCCACTATAAAAGAAATAGTAAAGTTTGAGTGTTAATACAAACGTACAGTATACCTACATAATTTTAAGATGAATAAAGCTCCTTTCAGCTGAAATTTCGGTTCCTCCTTCGGTCATGCATGTTCAAACAGATTATGGTGCTGGATAATGAAAGTACAGCATGTGACAATGGAGTTGAAAATGAATGTATGAACATAAGCACAAAGTAAAAATGCCAATAAAGCTGTCATTCAATATTGGATGGAAAATGCAGAGGGGTGTAACAGTTATAGCATGTGGCTCCAAAACTGGACAGTAACTTTATTTTGTATTAAAGTTTATATCTTTTACACAAGATATCATTAATTTTCACACTAGCTTCCAATTTATGGAGCTTGAAACCTTTCAAAACTTTGAATGTGTAATCTGACATTTTTTGGTTATACATGGTCTTTCCATATGTATTGTAATTTTGCATCTCTTTAGTCAAGGATTACATTTTATTTACAGATGCTCTTTAACTGCTATTATTCAACATCCCAATTCCATATTGCGAAAAAAATTAATTTTGCTCAAAAGGATCATTATCAGGCTTGAGGTTGTTTTGTGTATCTTAAATTTATAACATATACCACCAGCTTTACTTCTCTTCCAAACTAAATATTGCTAAGGATTTTTATGCCTGAAAAAAATCCATTGCCAGTTGATTATATTGTGTTTGCAGAGTTGCCAGAGTGGCTAGTAAACAACAATTGATTTTTCTCCTTTCTCTTGTGTTCAACTTGCATAGAAAATGTTCGTAAATCGCAAACTTCATGAATGATAACTCAGCATACACATTGCTACATATGTAGAATAAATTACCATTAATGCCCATGGACCTTCAATTACTCCTCTTTTTCAAACAATTACCAATGCTTCCAAAGCCTGACTATTAAGTATCACAACTCGCAGCAAAGAATTTTCACTTCATAAAGCATCACTCGGTGATAGATGTCATTTTTTAAACATTGTCACACTTGTAATAAAATAGGTTGCAAAGAACAACTTGATGTGCACGATAGATATTCACAACTGAGCCAAGTGGTTGGAAATAGCTACATCTGCCAACAGAGCCATCTCCAGTTCAGCTTCTGTTGTCACCCATCACCTGGAATGCTCATTTGTGTTTGGTTTAGGAAGTCTGAAAAATGATGTCTTTCATTTGTCTTTTTGTAAGGGTACCACCTTGATTGCTAGCTGTCAAGTGCAATGTTTCAGTAGCTGAGGTGTGTACTATGGCAGTGGGAGTCAACACTACAGTGCAGCTGAGCTCTCAAGGTCATGAATACACCAGAATTTCTCAAGCTTTGATGGCTACTTCCAATGTGACTTGTTACTTGGCTCGGTGCCATTGCAGTAATGCTGTTTCCAGTCATGGCATATAGTCATAAATATTAAAAGCAGAAGCATTATTAACAGTGAAGTATTCTTCATATTTAAGTTTGAATTTATGAGTCACTTGTTTGTGAAGACTGAGTGTAAACAAGTGACTCATAAATTCAAAATTAAATGGCATATAGTGTTGAAAGAAGAGCATCTTGATGCATCACTGTATAAAGGAGAAAGAAGAATTTATAATATGAACCTGAAATTATGTAATTTTGTGAAACAATTATAATATACAGACTGTTATGAAATTTGGTGTTTCTGCATGTAATATGAGGTTGGCAGGAAGACAAATTTATGAACATGTCATGGAAAGCATTTGGAGAGAACCAAAGATAGGGAAATTTCAGAATATTGCTATGTAAGGGAAAAAAACAGAGGTTTCCAGTATGTCATGACTTTTTAATTGCATTTATCATTTGGATCATTTGGGTAATTTTTCTTTGTAAACTTTCCGAAAGATGGGTTTATTTTTTATTCACACCAATCTGGAGGCTTTAGAACAATGTTAAAGACCTGCTCACAAAAGAAATACTGTGGCTTGATCTTTTATATCTCTGCTTACACAAGAGGTTTCGAAATGAAACAACCAATGTATACAACTGCATTACCTTTTTAAACATTCTTATTTAGGCTAGTTTCTTCTTAGAATAACAGTAGAGAACATAGGAATGCTTTCCTAATTGTTTAATTTTTATTTTTATACACATTTGTAATACACAAGAAAACTGTTTCTTTTGTACTAAGAATATCATATTTAACTGACAGGCTCAAAAGATAGGATCCCAATTAATATCAATTACTGTCTGTTTTTCTGAAAATTATATAATGGACTCCCCCACTACCCCAAATGAGAAATTAGGTCTTTATAGGAATTTCAGTTTAAGAACTATGACAAATTTATATATCAATGTGTGCCTTAACAGAAAATGGGGATCACTTAAGTGACTTGCTCTGGTATTTAAATAAATAGCTGATACTGAATACGTTATTAAATAAAGAAAAACAAGATTTTATTTTAACAAACTTATGAATTTTGATATTATAGTAGGTTTTATTTTGCAAAAATAAAGGATGTAGAAGAGAACAGTATCATTCCAGTAAAGAATGAAAATGAGGTAAATAAGATTAACAGAAAGGCTACTTGAAATTCAAATTATTAAAATTATACACAATAGAAAAGCTGATAAAACATTAATTGAAGTTTAAAGGTATTAGGAAACATTGATGTCCAAATTATATTTGGATTTTCATAGTTTTGGGAGCTGTGCTTTGCTCTCAAAGGAGAGTCCAACTGTCATCGCTGGTTAAGATGCAGCCTTCTTTCTGGTAGGAACTGCTTCACTAAGTTGTTAAGTGACGAAATTTTAAAATTTTGTGTTTGCACTTTGTACTTGCTGCCAGTTGATAACTTGATGAAGGTTACTGTTCCTCTGTCAGACAGAAGGTTACATTCTACTACAACAAGCAACAGCAGGTGGATCAAGGCTGAAAATGGAAGCAATGGCTCCACAAAACAAAACCCTCTATTAAAGTGTTAAAAATCTAACCACAATATCCTATGATAATACATTATTGAAGTGATTTACAAAGCAAAAAATTATATAAATTATTGTCCAATATGATATATTCTTCACTCAAAATTATTGCCTCTTTGAGCATTATTGCTACACAAGTAAAGCATTTACCTTTGTCAAAGTCTCACACAGTTCTACAAGGTATTCAAACACTTGATTGTGAAGCACAGGATCAGTCAACTGGTTCACATCCCCTAATGCACCAAGCATTCGTCTCCAAAGTACTACTGCAACGTCTGGTAGCCATCCTCTTACAGAACCACCCGCCATAACAGACCGTCGCTCTAAACTGCCCCCATCAGGTAGGTCCAAGCTTGTCCCATCCCCACCACTCATCACATCGATCTGCATAGGTGAATCCTTTATGGAATTACTCTCTACACCACTAGAAGCCGCAGGGGAAGGTGAACGTGTAGGTCCTTCTGATTCAGAATACAAAACAGGTGTTCCCGATCTGGCTCCACGCAAAGAATCCATTGATCGAGATTTTATATGCAGGCGATTAAATGCTGGTGGACTTGGTGTTGATGATTCTGGACTTGCCAACATTCTAGCTACTTCTTGCTCAACGGACACAGGCAGCACTAAAATATTAAAATGACATTTATAACTTAACAATATATAGTTATATCAAACTATTTTAATAAGTGAAAAAGACTAAAAAAAAAAAAAAAAAAAAAAAAAAAAAAAAAAAAAAAAAAAAAAAAAAAAAAAAAAAAAAAAAAACCACCTTCAACCTACTGAAATGATGCAGCAGATTCATCATAAATTCATTATAACTGGCACTAAGCCAAAGTAATGACAATGATTAATTCATTATTTATAAAATAAACAGCATTGAACCGTAAATCTTTCATCTTAATGTGAAGTATAATTTATAAAAACCATCTCTGACAGCCACTCTTATGTTAATATGTAATATCTAAAGATATCAACTGATAACTAGACATTGGATTTATATGCAAATGCATATTGTGTATATATTTGCATTTTAGGGTACAGTTGCATATCTCATGATTATGGCACGTTCATGCATATATCACATGTTTTTCCAGTATAGACTCATATTTTACAAATTAACAATATAAATATTTTCATTTGTATAATATAAATAACACACTCATGTTGAAGTTTTGTTGAGTCACACTTGTTTACATTCACCTTCATTTATTATTTTTAAAAAATGCTGGAACGTTTTCCAGGACATTCGCCCTCTTCCTCAGCAGTATAGTGACTCTCCCCTTTCCTTTCCTCTTCTTTCTCCTGTATCTGAACCTGTTGCCATCTGGTGTTAGGAGTGCAAAGTTTTAACACTTCATTAAGTGGTGGGATTTCAAAATTTATAACATGTTCACTGTTTTTAATTATGTGGATTTTTTCCCAGATGTCTAATTCTATTGGTGATTCTAATGGTTTCAACAGTTTTATATTTTGCCCAATGTTGTGGTTTTCTTTCCAAAAATGATGTGAAACAGCGGATTTGTCTATTTGTTTTAGTTTTATGTTTCTCTGGTGTTCCTTTAGCCTGATCTCCAAGTTTCTCTTCGTTTTGCCTATGCAGTACTTTTCACAATCCTCACAATTGATCTGATAGATTCCGGATTTCAGTGTGTTTTGAATTTAAGAGGTTTGTTTAGAACGCTCTTCAGGTTGAATTTATTCTGTGGGGTCAGTTTTATCTTGAATTTTTTGAAGATGCTTTCAAATTTTTTAAAAGCCCAGGGGTAGTAAGTAAATTTTTTATATTTCCAATTTTGGTTTGAAAGGGGTGTTAGTGTTGTATTTGACGAGATTTCTTTTCTTTCTTTTTGAGCATGTTCCTAATGAGATCAGGGTTGAATCCATTTTCCTTTGCTACTCCTAATATATACTTTCGTTCTTTTTGAAAATCCTCCTTGCTCAATGGGACACTGTATAAACATTGGATCAACTTCTGAAGACTGCCAGTTGATTTTGTGTGTGCGTGTTACATATACACATATTTTAGATGTTTTTGGTGCATATAAATCCGATGTCTACTGTAACCTTCAAGCAACACATTTATTAGGTTAATTAATGGAAATTAATCGTTTTTCCATTCTAGCCATTCAAATTCCAGCTATAAGATTGAGTTTTTCAGTCTGATTCTACCTATTCAAACACATATTTGTTTACATTTAATGAGAAAATTAACCTGCAAATCCTGGATAGAGAAAGTCAAAACAGCAGGCGATTATAAAATTTAATCACATATAATCCTCCTATTAAAGAATCCGTAATACATAATTATAATATTGGAAATAAATTTTGCTGTGTAGATAATATCAAAATGCAAGAGAAGATGCTAAAGTATATAGGTGTCAAATTATTTAAGTTATAACTTAAAACTCTAATTTACTGTAAAATTAAATTGCAACTGTTTCAAAAATAAACTTGTGGCCTATCTGACTGACAAGTATACTACATTCTCCTGAATTTGAATTATATTATAATTTAACACCAAATTAGTAAACTCATTATTCACTTCAATAACAAACATTACACAAAAAAATGAAGCTAGTAACAGTGAAGCAACAAATACTACACAAATATAAATAAATGAAAGACATATGAAATAAATTTAAAGACAGAATTGATAAATAAATGGTCCAATAGATTTAATGGTTTGGGAAAAAATATTTATTTTAAAAAATAGAAATCAAGTAATGAATTTTGAAATACTGACAATCGATTCCATCTTTAAATTTATTTCATTTTCAGAGTTTGGTAGTACTGGAAGGAATGTAGTGACCTCTAGTGACCATAATGTTGACAATGACATTGAATTTGATTGAAAATGTAAACAAGAGCTTACGAAATTGTGATCTCACAATTTCTTGAAATTTCTATTAATTTTTTTTAAAGATATGTGAAGTTTTTGTTACAAATAATTATATTTGTGCAAACATTAATTATTTTAAGTACAAAACTTGATAGAAGTGTAGAGACAGTGAAGCACAAGTTAAAATATTAATTATTTTGTTGTCTATAGTTGAAAAGAGAAAAGTATAAAATATTACTGCTCCCTATGTTAAATGCAACTGAAATAGAGAAGTTAAAGCATTAATAATATTAAAAGAGATTTGTGATTAATACATAAAAGTGACGGTTACTATTTCAATCAATGATATAAACAATCTAAATTATAAAAAATAGCTGCATATAAACTTATGACAACTTAAATCTGTTTGTGCTGTAATGTATTGGTAAATATGAAGTTACATTGGTATACACTTTTGTCCAGCAAAAGAGTTGATCATAGTGAATAAAAAAGAACATATAGACAGTAATAGTTTTGATTTTATTATATCAATTTAAATTAAGCCTTTTTCTAACAAACAAATCAAACCAGAGATAACTGATGCTTCTTATTACGGCTTTATTGACTGAGCTGTATCACATCATTTAAACTCCTTCAAACTAGCGTACATCAATGTAAGACCACATTAATAATTTACATTTATTATAATGAGAAACTTTTAACTAAATTTAATTTAATTGTGTACTATGCAGAATGAGAAGGTACCTGGAACTATAACACTATTGTGGTGTCTCGTACCACCTCTTCTTCTCGCATGAGATCCACGCAATCCATACGTCAAATTGGTTTCACTGGCACTTCTTGGAAAACGAATGTGTTGAGCTGAATCACCCGAACTATCTCTGCGCTTTCTTGGACTTCCTGCCAACCGCAGTGGACCAATACCAGTTTCTGTTCATAAAATAAGCAATCTCTAACTATCTTTCTGCAATCCGATAAATAATTTTAAGAAAATATCTATAGCTTAATTTCTGTAGAGAAAACTGACATCCATCATTATAGCTTAGAGTTCAGTCAATCAATGCTTATCCAAAGGGGATAATAATTAAGCATTTACTTTTAAGCATTTTGGTATTAATAGACAAGAATTTTATGAATTATTCCTCACTTTAAAACTGATGTGGTAACCCATATAGCTCTTTTACACAAATGTCCATAGAGAACATTCAAAACTACATGACTACATGTTTCAGTTCCACTAGTCAATCAGAAAATGTGCAATCAAGTTAACATACAGATGAGCACTGAGCAACCACACTGAACTACCAAATATTCAACTTTCTGGGTAGTTCACTTACATACTTAATTACAGAACAATTCATAAAACTATCTGTAGTCTGTTTTTATCACACTAGGTCACTTACATTTTCATTTTTTGAGGAACTAGTTTGGGGTGTCGCTCCTTCCATTTTCAATCTCAAAGGTTCAACAAACAGTTTTATGAATTAATTTGGATGCCAATGTTACTAAACTCCTGCAAAATCTCACGTAACAAGAAAACATTAATTTTTCCCATGGTAAACTTACAAGCGAAGTATCTCTATGCTCATATCTGTATTTGCTGGGGAATTTGATGGTATCATCTCTTCTCTATGTAGGTTCAGTGTGCCAAAAATTGGATGCATAGTATTGCTGGAAGTGCCTGAAAATGAGTCCAGAATACTTAGGAACACGGGCATAATACCATAGCATTGTATAGGAGAGATGGTTTAGCCTTGCAGGCAGCGGCCTATACACAGGCCTATGTAAGGCTCACCGGTACAGAGTTCATAAGGGATGTCCAGCAGCTACTTCAAGTGGTCGCATGCGGCACATTCGATGCTTCAGTTTTGGGCATTGCTGTTCTACTCTGTAGCAAATATTGGAGCACAGGACCAACATATAGCAGAGATGATGCCATCAAATTCTCAAGTGAATACAGGTATGAGTATAGTAATAGTTCGCTTGTTAGTGCAGGTATTAAAATGGGAGAAAATGGCTATTGATGGAAGGGAGGGAGATAAAAGTAGATATTACCTAAACTGCAAAATCTATACTAATGCCATTTTAATAGTGCTTAGGAGAGACATAAATTTAAAAATTGCTGAAACGACACTAAGTGCATAGATGCTTGAATCCTCCTTAATTTCCTCATAAATGTAAATCTGCAACTCTATATCACTTTTAAGATGGCTAATGTGCATTCCTTATATTGCTAGGACATCGATGGCACATGTGTGTGCCCCACACACAGTTTGTTCTACTAGGTGGTTTTCCATTCTGAAACTCTTGTGTTTCTTAATTGTGCGTGACAGTAATGTAAGTATGTATCTGCAATGAAACATTTTGGCATTCCTCTCATTATGAGGCTGTAATCCATGGACAACAGTTACTCTGTACAGTTTTAATTTAAAAAGTTAGCAACTAGAGGGTTTTGAAACTCCACTTACTGCAACATGGCACTTCTTTGGAGATTATCTGAATAATGCACCAATTTCATATATTTTTTCTGCTAGAAAATTAATTTTTCGCTTCTTAGACTTTGCCTTTAACAACTCCATTGCTCTAAAATTATTAACAAGTCATTTATTAATTTCTCTAACTGGAATACCAGCAAATTTCTCCTGGAACTGTCTACATAACTGCCTACTAGATTTGGTTTTACATATGTATTGTACATAAAAGGGTCTTCGTTCAAGTGTTAATTTTTCAGTATGCATTTCAGTAGATTAATAATCAGACGTAATTCACTAATGTCTTTAATAAACATTTACTTTTAAGAAACACAATGAAGAGACTCTAGTCTTTATAGCTAAAACTGAAGGCAGGAACAGATATAGTATAACATAAGTCAAAATATGAATAGTCACAATATCTATGGCTTGGCTATAAATAAAATATATAGTATTAAAATTTATATAGAGATAACTATAAACTTTAAGATATTGCAATTACATGCTTATGCATTTGAATATGAGCTTTGGTATCTTTTCTTTGGTATCTTTTGAAGGCCCAAAGAACAATTCAGGAAGTTTTATTTCACTGTGAGGTAAATCAGTCACCAAAAATCAGACGTATTATACTCTCATGACCTTCTCTACTCTTGTACAAACTACTCATACAAATTAAGTTAATTGATGGAAATTAATCATTTCTTCACACTAGCCGTATACAGGTTAAGACTTTTGATAGTCAAATTATTTTTAAATTTTATTTTATTTTTGACTATCCAAAACCTTAGCCTATATACGGCTCGTGTGAAGAAATTATTAATTTCCATCAATTAACTTAAGTAATAAATGTTTAATGATGAAGCCTGGGACTCAAGTACTTACAATAGTAAGTCACCACAAACGTTGTATCTCGGATGCGAGAGCCCCTAGTGGTTTACCGGGAAAATATGAGTCAATTGGAACATTTAATGTCAGGATGTTGGTCATGGTAGCTCAATGGGTAAGAGCAACTGGATGGAAACCAGGAGATCCGAGGTTCAAATTCAAATGTTCCAATGTTGAAGTGGATGGGCTTGAGGATTATAATTGTTAGATGAAATATGAAAGTGAGATTAAGCGAAACTGAAACGTAATTACTGAGAAAATGTAAATAAAGGAGAAAGGGAAGTATAATATTTGCAGAGTGTTAAGTAAAGATTTAATTTTTTTCTTATTCATTTTAGCTATTAATTATTAATGGTATTCTGCACTTAAAATAATACTGTAATCACCATAATTTGCAACAAACATTTCCAGCAAAATCCGATGTTTAAAGCACGCTGTTATATTTGGGAGATCTTTTGAGTTAAACTGAGCAATATATGCTTAAGTATAATACCACTATCAATGAAAACTTTCATATAATGTGTATCATAGCATATGTGATATTTTGATATCAAAGTTGTAATGAAAATAAATACTACTAATACTAGAACAGGAACAAAATGTACTTTGGGAGAGGGGGGGGGGGGGGGAGAGGAGAAGAAGAAATGAGCAAAATAAGGTATTCCTTTCTTGGAAGTGTTGAAAACAGTGTTGTTATAATAAATTAAATTTAAAGGGAATTGATTAATGACACTTAACACCACTTACTTTTAAATTTTTCCGGAACATGTTTCAGAGACTTTGCCTCCATCCACAACCGGCCATCGACTGATTCTCATTGGTGTAGTTGACGATATTTTGTCATAGGTCTCCTCTGATGGCGGTTCAAGGAACTTGCTGAACAAATCTTTCTGGGGGATGTCGAAATTGAATACTTTGTTCCTATTTTTTGAAATGAAGATTTGTTCCCATGTGTATGGTTCTTGTTTTAGTTAATTGATGGAAATTAAACATTTATCCACACTAGCCGTATATAGGCTAAGGTTTTTGATAAATAGAGTCAACATGAAAAATTCAATGCCATGGCCGGGATTTGAGCCACGAATCTCCTGGTTTCCATCCAGTCGCTCTTAACCTTTGAGCTACCATGGCCAACATGCCGTCCTGACATTAAATTCTCCAGTTGACTTGTATATTTCCCTGGTAGACCACTAGAGGCTCTCGCATCCGAGATACACCGTTTGTGGCCACTTACTATCATAAGTACTTAAGTCCCAGGCTTCATCATTTAACTCTTATTATTTTAGTTAGTTGAAGGAAATTAATCATTTCTCCACACTAGCCGTATATAGGCTAAGATTTTTGATAAATAGAGTCAACATGAAAAATTCAATGCCATGGCCGGGATTTAAACCACGGATCTCCTGGTTTTCATCCAGTCGCTCTTACCCATTGAGCTACCATGGTCAACATGCCGTCCTGACATTAAATTCTCCAAGTGACTCATTTTCCTGGTAAACCACTAGGGCCTCTCGTATCCGAGATACACCATTTGTAACGACTTACTACCGTAGGTACTTGAGTCCCAGGCTTCACCATTAAACTCTTATTATTTAAGTTAATTGATGGAAATTAATGATTTCTACACACTAGCCATATATAGGCTAAGGGTTTTGATAGTCAACATGAAAAATTCAATGCCATGGCCGGGATTTGAACCAATTAACTATTAACTAAAATAATAAGAGTTAAATGATGAAGCCTGGGACACAAGTACTTAAGTAAGTTGCCACAAATGGTGTATGTCGAATGCGAGAGCCTCTATACCTTGTTTCACGTAAGCTTGCCCAGTATCTCTTAACGGTCACGTGACCTAATCACCTCTCATTGGTTGCTGTTGTGGTAATGACTGTCGTGCGATAAAAAATAGTTCGTTATTTATCATGGTGATATATCATTATATGTTGGAAGAGAATTGTCAAATTTATATTTTCGTAACTGTTTTAATTAAATATATTACACAACAGAGTTGATTTATCTGAAATGCATATTAATTCTTAAACGAATTAAAGAGGAGGTCCCTTTGCTCTCAAGCACATGGCACGATAGCATGTGATTTAGCGGTAGTGATGACATATTTGTTTATGTGACTTTTATCACTGACCTTGTTTTGAACTGGATTAGTCATGCATCGCCATTCGAGAGTGCGGGAGCTAAATTATTTTATTGATCGTTTATTGCGCATGTACTTATTATATGTATAATGGCAGAGTCTACCGCAAGTTTTTCTCTGAAGTATCGCAAGGATAATTATTTACAAACAGGCAAAAAAAGAATTGTGTTGCATGTGTTTAATGCACTCAGAGAAGAATCCGTCTTTGTCAGTGAGAGAAGTTGAACAGATGAGCTCTGAAGTTACAGGTGTGAGTGTTAGATCCGTAGGAACATCACGACATGAAATTGAGGAAACAGGAAAACTTACCACTCCAGGCAAAAGCAGGAATAAACAAAAGTGCGTGCTCGGAAAAAAATACGTGAAAAGTGTTGTGCGTCGTCATGTGTGTAGTTTTTCTTTAGAAACGAACTCCCTAACATAAGTAACATTTCCTCTGCTGTAAATGAGGATGCAGATTTAACAAATTTCAGCAGATTGCTTATACAGCTGGGATTTGTGAATGAAAAAAGAGGCAAGAAAAATGTGCTAAAAGATTGAGGCGATATTGCTGTGTGTCGAAGACGCTATTTAAGGACAACCACACTGCACCGAGATACAAATCGCTAAATATACACGAAGAACACACGAAAAGTAAGGTATGGCGTGACACGACTTTTAAGACTGAAAGACAAGCATTTTTGAAAGGTATGTGTGCTGGTTTAAAAAATCCCAGTGGAAAAGGCCAAAGGCCTTTCATTATAAACTCTTTCAGTTTCATTGCTCAGTCATTCTGTTTCAATTTGCTCAGTTCATTATAAACTTGTATTTTTGCATGCCTTCATCTTTATTTGTATGATTTTTGTTGATTTTATTTATCTTCCTGGCAATTATTACGAAATGTGACGGGAAGGCACCGCCTATGGCCTATGACGCGAAAGCATTAGCCAATTAGGGCGAGGGGGAGGGTTGTTGAACGCGGAGTGATACATTTCAGCTGGGCAAGGTTATATGAAACAGAGAGTAGTGGTTTACTGGGGAAATATACGAGTCGAATGGAGAATTTAGTGCCATGATGTTAAGTTGGCCATGGTAGCCCAATGGGTGCAAACCAGGAGATCCATGGTTCAAATCCCGGTCATGGCTTTGAATTTTTCATATCGACTATCCAAAACCTTAGCCTATATATGGCTAGTATGAACAAATTATTAATTTACATCAATTAACTTAAAAATGAGAAGGTAGATATTGAAATGAGGTTTTAATGCAAGTGGGACAGGAAAGATTAAGGAAGTTATAATTAAATTGAATAAGGGTGAAATGGAGGAGATAAGCTGAGAAAAAGAAAGTGAATAAAGAGGGGATATAAAACAAAATGGAAATTAAAGAGAAAAGAGGGAGCAGGACAGATTAGGGTAAAGGTAGAAAGTAACTGTACCCAAAGGGAAATTGCAGATAGAAAATGGTCACTTCACACAGTATAACCACACTGTTTGCCTGTATGGGAAGTGAAATATATTGAAGTACTCCAAATCTAAGAAAAATTGTAAAATGTTTAAATGTAACTGTAGCCAACTGTATATTGTAGTCAATAAAAATTCACTTTGCAGAAGTGGCGGCGATGGTGGTGGTGATCATCATAATTTTATTCATAACTGTGTGTCCAGCACAGCTACTTGCAATAGTCTGATTTTTCAAACATTGCCAACCTGTGTTACGTGACCCCTAAGTCTTTTTACAGCAACACTACCACAAATATTTCTAAGTTACAGAATTACTATCTTTTTTCTTTTTTTTCCATTCTTTCTAGATGAAGAAAGGGGGTGCCCAGTTCTTTCTTTAACATTTACTTTATGTGAAAAATATTGGATAACAAGACAATAAGCTAAACACAAAACTGAAAGTAAGTTACGTTACTCATCAATACAAGCACTAGCTATTTTGAACCAACCTTGTTCATAAAATATTTGTATTGTTTTAAATACCTGGAGTAGGTGTAGATCCATCTTCCGTTTGAACTGTGCATTGTGGCTGTGATACAAGTTTTCCTTGAGCAGATATTCCACTGCCTCTACGGCCTGAACTAATGAAGCTTGTTCGTTGTTGATCTCCTGTACCTTTCTGCTGCTTGCCACCTCTTTCCTTTTTGCGCTTCTGTTCACTCATACGGTCCAAGGGAAGATCTGTGAGGTCAAGGTTGTAAACATGCCGAGCCAACACACGCGTCAGTGTTTCGAGTGTTTTCTGAAATATCACACAGCATCATATAAATCAAACAATCTGTTGATTATCTTCAATTTCTTTAAAACTCTAATTTTATTCATTTGAAAATCACCAAAGCTAATAATGATTGTATTTATCTGGTAGGACATTTTTCTGAATTAGAATCCTTATCTTCTTTCTACAGTGACAGAGGATGAATGCAAACATGTTTAAAAATAATAATTCATTTTGTTTCCTTTTTGTTTCCATATTAAGATGATTTGAGTGGAGTGGAGTAGAGTAGAGTTGAGTGGGGTGGAGTTAAGGATCATTTATGTAAATCCTTGCCTTGTGAACTGGGGAGATGGTAAAATTTAGTATTTATCTTATTTTTCTAATTATTTTTCATCATTTATTTCAGAAGATCCTAAAGTTTCTTTCTAGTGAAAACTTGTTACTGCCATAAAATTATGGTAAAGTAAAAATCTAATGTTATGCCGGGGAGAGCAAACTAATAACATAAGGCACAATCTATTTATAATCACAACATAGAGGATTTCATTATTCTATAATTCCTGCAAAGTTACTAAACATAAAAAAAAGAAACAATTGATAATTATAGATAGTCAACATGAAAAATTCAATGCCACGGCAGGGATTTGAACCAATTCATGACACTAAATTCTCCACTCGACTATTTCCCTGTTAAACCACTAGGGGCTCTCACATTCGAGATACACAGTTTGTGACGACTTACTATCTTAAGTATTTGAGTGCCAGGATTCATCATTTAACTCTTATTATTTTAGTTAATAGTTAATTGGTTCAAATTCCGGCCGTGGCATTCAATTTTTCATGTTGACTATCAAAAACCTTAGCCTATATACATGGCTTGTGTGAAGAAATCATTAATTTCCATCAATTAACTAAAATTGATAATTATATTGACTTTAAACTTGAGAATATGCAAGGTTAGAGTCGATATACATTCTTATATGTATAATTAGATGGTATTGCAAAACTTAACACTAGTACCATCACTTGCTGTTCCAACAAAATACATACTCTATTTGTTATATTTTATCTGGAGTGCTATGGCAGCTGTACAGTAATTAGATAGTGTTTCTTGGGAGCAGTGGCAGCAACAAGACAAAGAGTGGCATAATTACAATGGAATCAGCATAGAGTTCTACAGAGTGAGAAGTGGCTTGTTTAGTAACAGAAGAATTCAGGGAAAAAGGATAGTGTAGAGAGATAATGTCCTCTTTATGATGTTTGTAAGTGGTGTACTATTAACTGAAGTATGAGCCAAAATATAAAGTACTGACATGCTTATCATGCCCTGTCAGTTGTAGCCCAACCTGTATTTGATACGGAAATCCACCTATGTCTTTAAACAGCAAAGTGACATATTGCTGATGTTTAATTTTATTTGTGGACACAGCTGCCTACCAGACCTTCCCTTGTATTGTCACAATACACTACAACAAAATTTTTTAACAGATAGCCTGTGTTGCTAAATGCTGGATTACTGAAGTGTTCATGATAATGTTCCGCTACTAACTTTAAACTTGGCCCACTTTCATAACCGTTTCCGTACAAGAAAAAATAATACTCCACTATAAACATTTTCTCACTCTCTGTCGCGAGACCCATTGTCATTTCCAATCACAGGGCACAACGTTCTTTATGCAACTAACTATACATCATGACGATGTAACAACATGCAGATGCTCAGGCGTGTGCATGCGCACTGCGCAAAAATGAGTACTGTATATTTTGGCGCACACCGTATATGTGAAGAAACCCTGAACAAAACATAGGTTATAGAGGAAAAGATTGGAGAGTAAAATTAATAAAGTGAGAAAAGAAATCAAAGAAAACAAAGTTGAAATGTCCAAGTTGGCAAAGAGTAATAAAAAATCTGGAAGAAAGATATTGAACATTCAGTTAGGTATTACCAGAGGGAGAAGAAAGAAGTGAGAGATTTTAGAGGATTATGTTTTTCAAGAAGGGTAGTAAGCTACATAAGAATGAAAATGATTAACGGGAAACCAAGAAATTCAGATTAATGAATTTTTATATCTGGGATTTGATTAATATTGGAGTGAGTGAGTGAGTGTGTGCTGTTTAAGGGCCCGTCGACAACAAGGTCATTTGGGCCCTGATTAATATTGGAGGATGGGAGAAACAGAAACCTAGTGCAATGGTGAAAGGAAGAATTGCTATGTCAGCAATAAAAAAATGTTTATGTATGATGTAAGTATTGAATATTAAATGCTTTGAAATCCTACATTCTCTCGTGTTGAGTTATGATGGATTTATGGAGCAGATATTTGAGGAATACAGGGAAGGTGTCATGTACACTATGGCAGTTGGATCTCCGGCTCTGACGTTTTGTGGTTGTAGAAGGCGGAGGGGCAAGGTTAATAGTACCAATACACAGTAATGAGCAATTGAAAGCATATCCTCAAAATTATCTTAAGAATGAAAATATAGGTCTATATTAGCTTCAAAACATTGAAATCTATTTTGCAATTTTATTATCATGCAAGACATTCATTTCATCACCACTCTATTCACATATTTCTTTCACACCTTTTACGCGCACTGACTGCTTCTGTTGGTAGTACTGGGAGTCTACTTCTGGTGTCGTGGTCAGGAAGTTAAAACGACCTGCTAGCGCCAATCACCATTGTCGCTGCTAGATGTGGTTTCCGCATTCAACACCGTGTTGCAAGTTAATTGGTTTGGACCACTGGCTTCAGTTGCTTTTCGTGCTTGCACTAGTGAAGTTTCTCTGCTATTTTGTTCATGCATGAATTACGATTTTTAGTGTCTGTAAGCACTATTATTATCACTATTATAATAAAATGGCTACCGGTTTGTGAAATATTTAAAATACGCATGTTCCTCTGCTTGAAAGTCCTGCTGAAGAACTGGCAAAAGCCCGCTTCGCCCTCTTGAGAAATGTCAGAGCTGGAGAACGGCTGGCCAAACTGTAGGGCCGGCCACCATTTACTATTTTGCAAGTTAATTTTGAAAGATCCTAATAATCCAGTAAATGTAGCAGCAATGGCAGAGTTAGAATGGTAAGTTTGAGAAGGTGAATGATGTAGAGAATATTTAAACATTTATTGAGGATCAAGGAATTATTGATGCTAATTTTATGCAAGTATGCCTAAGGTATGCTGAAGCACGCATGAGAACCAAATGTGGAGATGGAAAACATGTGCTGGGTTTTAAGTCTTCACGCCAGAGTGTCTGCATGTTGTTACATCACCATGATGTAAAGTTAGTTATGTAAAGATTGTTGTGCTCTGTGATTGGAAGTGACTGAGTCTTGCGACAGACAGTGAGAAAATGTTTATAGTGGAGTATTATTTTCGCTCATATGGAAACGGTTATCAAGGCGGGCCGATTTTAAAGTTAGTGGTGGAATAATATCTAAACACTTCAATAAGTCAGCACCTAGGAACACAGTTATGCTATCTGTTAAAAATTTTTACCATATGGGTAGTGTATGCTGACAATGCAAGGGAAGGTCTGGTAGGCAGCTGTGTCCACGAATGAAAATCATGGACGTGTCCTCAATCAGGTGTTGCAGTCTCCAAATTGAAGTCTTTGGCGAACATCCCAGAAATTAAACGTCAGCAATACATCACTTTGATGATTGTTTAAAGACAAAGGTGGATTTCTGTAACGAATACAAGTTGGGCAACGACTGATGGAGCATAATAGGCATGTCAAGGTAGAATATTGTGAACCATTTTTGGTCATGGTGTACCTACCCACCACATTCCCCTGATCTTACACCACCTGATGCTTACGTGTGGGGAATGTTAAAGGAGAAAATTTTCAATTGTCCAGATCCACCTAAAACTGTGTCTGCATTACGTCAGAAGATTGTCTCATTCTTCGGGACTCTGCTGCAACCTGCGTGCCGGAATATTTTGGAAAATTTGTGTTATTGTTATGAACACTGCCTACAGCAGAATGGAACACATTTTGAACATTTGCACTATCATCTGAATATGTAAGGTAATGAAAATAAGAGTAACTATTTCCAGTACTGTATATTTTGATACACATACTGTGTGTGTGTGCGTGTGTGTTATTCATGCAATCTTTGTGAATAACTATATTATACTTGTATTTTTGGATGCTTTTTAATTTGTAAACTATTGCAAATAATTGTAAATTAATAATTTGACTTGTCCTATATCATGGTACCCATGCACAAAATACAATCCATAGAATGATGGATAAAATCATTCATTTTGAGATTATAATTAGATACTTTAGGAAAAATGCAATTATAATACTGGAACAATGGACTAACCATAACAATATGGAGATAAACACAGAAAAAACCCAATATCAACTGTTCACAATGCAACACAAAACAGAAAATATATGTCTGCATATCAATAACAAAAATTTACAAGAAGCATCCACAACAACATATCTAGGAATAGAACTAGACCGGAAACTATCAATGAAAGAACATGTAAACAATGTAACAAATAAGATCAACAAAAAGAACATCTTAAAATGCCTAGCAGGAAAAAAAATGGGTGGAAATATGGACCTCCTTAATAACACATATAAAACATACATAAAACCCAACTTACTATTTGGAGGAGAACTGCTGGCAACAGTAAGCAAGAAACTCAAAAGGAAAATAGAAACCTCACAAAACAATTCACTAAGAATAATAACAGGAGCTGTGAAAACAACAATTGCCATACTACAGAGCTTCACAAAAAATATGGCCATAGATCTGGAACAGAACTAAAGGCAATTACCCTAGCACAAAAACTGCTAGCTAACAAAAATAGACACACGTGGTATCACACGGCGGATAATATAAGCAATCTAAAAACCCAAACAAGCTTCAGAACATACATCAATAACTCAAAGCACAAGAACATAATAACAAATATAACAATAGAGGAAACAAGCCCAACAGAATATATTGACATATATTATAAGAATGACCTGTTATATACAATACATAAGCAAAACAATTTACCAGATGAAATGAGAGCAATAGCAATAGCCACAGAAAATGAAAGATATCCAGAAAAAGAATGGCTCCGAATATATACAGATGGATCCTTTATTAACAAACAAGATGCTGGTGCAGGAGCATACTGCAAACATTTTGCACAGTATCTAACAGTAGACGAAACTTCAAACCATTATGATGGAGAACTAACAGCCATAAAAGCAGCACTGCAGAATGTCCTGTACAGACCGTTCATAAAGCATAATATCTTAACAGATTCAAAGTTAGCCATAGATGGGATTGTAAATTATAAAAACAAAACAACAAGAAACATCAAAGAAATAAGAAGTTTAATTAAAGCTGTCAAATCAAGAAACCATGTCACCCTGCAATGGATTCCAGCCCATGTTGAACTTTTAGGTAATGAACATGCTGACCAACTAGCAAAAAAAGGTGCAATTCAAGATATAAAACCCGTAAGACAAACTGAAATTAATAAAAAATTAAACAACATTAAGCTACATTTTAAAAGACAGCAGTGACTTGATGAAGAAGATAAACTAAAAGACAAGGATTATAAGAACATTGGAGACGAAACTGACATACAAAAACTACCAAGAAAAACTGCAGTGGACCTATTTAATGGAAACTGGCCATGATTGTCTTGCAGAACACCATTATAAAATACACTGCATACCTACACCCAAATGTACTAGCTGTAAAGAGGATGTCATCATGAACACACACCATTTGGACAAATGTAATGGTCTCAAAAGTGGGAACCTACAGGCTTTATATTGGGAAGCCAGGGGGAAAATGATGCAAATCAACTAATCCTCAGTGCCATTAGTCAACAACAACAACAACAACAACAACAACAACAACTACTTTAGGAAAAACTGTGAGGTAGTAAAAGCAACAATGGAAGATATGGATAGACAAATACTATTTGTGCAAATTAGGGAAAAGATCTCACAGATATTAAAGAGTTTGGTTTATATTAGGTTTTTGGAAATTACAGCAAATGAAATGGGTGTTATCTCAAAAATGTGTCCAATTTAAAGAGAAAGATGAAGTACATATTTTCCAGATTGAAGGTACAAATAGATGTAGGGTAAGTTTGATTAATAAGAAATAGTTAAAAAGAAACAAAGAAACTGCACTGAACATTTTTAAAGATCATACACAGATACCAAAAATAGGGGTGTTTCTATGGAAGGTAATGGTGAAATGGATATAAGCAGAAAGACATTCAATTCAATGTAGAAAAGGTAGAAAGTAGAGGTTATACTTATAACAGAGTACAGGGTAATTGAAAAAAATGTATACACACTTTGAACAGTTGTAGAAATTGTATTTCTGGTGCTACAAGGTTCAATTTCTGGGAAAAGGTAATGTTATCTTTCTTCAACAGGAGGCAGCAGAATTGCCACTCTAGCTACTGAACCCAGTTGGTGTCAGGGAAGTAACTAAGATGGCAGATGTACATTTGAGCTCTGAAGTACTGAACAATGCTTGCTGATCCTTATTCCCTGTGTAATTGCATTATATGGTAATGAGTTTTACATCCAACAAGATGGCACCCCGCACCATCATTGTGATGAACGAGCATACTTGGATCAAAGTTTACTAGGCCAGTGGATAAGACGTAGGGGGCCAATCGAATTACCTCCATGATCTCCAGACCTTACGCTGCTGGTTTTCTTATGGGGCATAGTAAAAGAGAAGTGTACAGACGTAAACCACATAACCTAGAAAAACTTTGGAATGAGATTAAGCAGTGTGCATAGAAATCCCATTGGACACGTTGGTACAATGTATGTAAGCAGTGGTGCCAGTTTGAACAGTGATCACATTTGCATCAGAAAGTGAATTTATGTTACAAATTGGACTTTGAGCTTTCCATTTCCAGCAACTGAACCTCGTAGAATAGAACAAACTTTGTATGACGGTTCAAAGTGTATATACATTTTTTTTATGCACCATATATATATATATATATATATATATATATATATATATATATATTAAACTAGGGTTAACTAATTAGGGTTAAGAGCTGCACCTAAAAAGAACTTAGTATTGTATTTCAACAAATAAATACATAAACAAGTAATTAGAAACATTTATTATGAAGCACTTTTACTTACTTTCAATCAGTTATCTAAAAAAATACTGAAATTATCTCTGGATACAATAGAAATTCTAGTGTACATTTGTCATTAAGAATAATCAAAATACTTACAGCCCACTCTCTTATAAGTTCCTCCCACTGGGTAAGAGATGACAGCACATGAAGAAACTGGTCCCATAATTCCATTGATATAACAACATTCAGATTTGCCTTGATCCAAGTCACTATCAATGTCTAAAACACAAAAAATTAAAATTTGTTTCAAAATTTTAAAGAAGTTGGAGAAAAGCTATCCATCCTTACAGTAAGAACATTAAAGAAATTCTGTGAGCTTTAAGGCTCTACTATATAAAACAGCCAAAGGCAATATTATCAATTTTTTTATTGTGTATTCTGCACCTTCTCTAAGCATATAGAATGATATAACAGCTTAATGCTTTTGCTTTATCATGCAATCATTATTCAAAATAAAGTATATTTAATTTTTGACACAAACTACTGTACTAAGACATACCCCAATAAGTATGATCAAATAACACTTGCAAGCCTATTGTCAAAGTTTGGCTCTGATGAAATTCTTTCATAGTTCAGCAAAATTATTTATCTCACATATGTACTTTTATTTATTTGTCAAACTACTGCACAATTTTCTTATATGTGGTCTATTCAAAAAATTCCGGAAATTTATCCACAAAATGTTTCTGCTCTTATCTGTGTGCATGGTATCGTTCAAAATACTCTCATCCACAACTGATGTTTCCACTTCTGGAAGCAGTCTTGCTACACCTCTTTATAGAGGGCTGCGCCATGGCTGAGTGGTAAGATCGCTTGGCTCCCAACTAGGCAGTCCGGGGCCGATCCCAGGAGACCGGAAAGTGAAATTTGTGGTGGGGCGCTGGGACAAGTTTTCTCCGAGATCTCCAGTTTCTCCCGCCATTTCATTCCACTGGTGTTTCATCTTCATCTCATGTATCATCACTGCATATAGTAAATATGGGCATTAAACACATTTCATTTCTTTTTTCTAGATCATGTGAAGCGGCGTCTGCAAAAGTTCTCTTATCTCGTCTATTGTTGCAAATCTTCGTCCTTTCAATGGGAATTTCAACTTTCGAAATAATAATAAAAAAATATAGGCCACAGAGGCCAAGTCTGCAAAGTATGGGGGATAATGCAGCACTGTGATTTCATCTTATATGCCATAGTCGCACACCAACAGCAATGAATGTGCCAGTTACTGTGATGCAAGAGCCTTGAAGAGCCTTGTCTCCTCTAACTCTGCCATCTTCGAATTCACAAACTGTGTGACCAACATTCTAATCAATATAGCACTAAACAAGACAAATATACCATAATGAAACTTCCAGCAGTTAACACAGACATATGTAGAGATGCCAAACACATTTTGCTGCAACACTCCATTGGCGCAAAGTTATGAATATTCCTTTTTTTTTTTTTTTTTTTTTTTGAACAGTGGTTAATTCGGCCTTCATTGGAGTCATCGTCGCAGCCAGGTTGCTATTTGCCGCCTTCATTTCCGCGGCCAAGTTGTTATTTGCCGCTTCCGTCTTCAGGTGTCATTCACTATCTTCATTTCTTTCAACTCGGCGGTGAGGTTGTAGTTAGCCATCACATTTCTTCCATCTTCTCTAAAATCTTTGTCAATGCAGCTTCCATCGTCGTGTTCCACTCCTGACACCAAATGTGACTTTGTGCGTTCGTAGAATTAAAAGCCTTGTTTGATGAAATTTAAAATGCTCTCTATTTCAGTAGAAAGACTAGAAAGACACTTTGTACAGCTCTTTGCAGCAGCAAAATATGACGTTAAATACAAACAGTAGTTCTCAAGGTCGCCTGCCACACGTAAACAAACTAAAGAATTCACTGCAACACAGCTGCACAACACACTCAACTCACTAACAACTTGCAACTCCATTAACAACTTACTTATCACACCTTAAGTTTCATGGCCTTTCACGACGGCAAAAGAAGGAAAGAATTATCCAGATATCACTGTCTTTTTCTCTCCTCGCTTCTTTCTCTCTCGGCAAGCGCCTAGCGTTCGTCTATATGCGGGCCGGCAGCAGCACAATGCCTTGGCGACAATATATATTTACTGCTAGAGAGGCACTTACAGAGCACTTTTTCTGCAGGTAAAGTAGAGATACTTTAAAACATGTAACATGAGATGAGAAAGTTTTTCAGTTCAAAGCTTTACCAATGCACATTCATAAGATTGTTATAAACGAACTTAAATGTTTCCCATATAGTAGCCTTGTAATATGAAGAAAAAAATAACCATACTTCTGCACAAGAATTGTACACTTTGATCTTAAAGTGTTTAACTATCAGACATTTTTGAAAAGTTCTCACCATGCATTCTCTCCGATTTTGTTACTTCACAATCATGGTCAGGTCATACAGTGGGATGGAATTTACTCCAGAGCAAGAAGACAAGTTTGTATGTTCTTGAAGATAAACCTTTTAGAAATTACTGATCCATTTAATAAGCTGTATCTGTTGGCTTACCTAAATGGTTTAATCTTAATGGAAGGCAAGGTTACTCTGATGTAGCAATGAGGATTAGTTTAAGTTAGGCTAGGAATAGTTAACAAGATAGTACTCAGTGTACACAGCTAGTTAGTATAATTTAGAGACAATATATATAATTATATAGTAAGTGTAATTTAATGACAAAAAGAGTGTTGCCTGCATTGCTCTCAGTAATACAAAATTGAAAATTTGGCTGCACTGCATTCTTCCATATAACTACCTACTAAAATCATAATACAAAACCTCTTTTTAAAATTAATAAATTTAAAGGCAGTCAAGGCAATATTAACAATATAATATTCACGACAGTATCCTCTAACTCTTCTATAAATACCAGAATATAAAATACCATGTCGAGTACATGAATATAAATATAAGGTACATGCAGCTCTAAAAAATGATAATTATACAGCTTAAGTTAGGTTAACGTTTTTCAACAAAAAATCATCCAAATGAATAATTTTAAATAAATATTATACCAAAGTATGTAAAGTTGTGCTTCAAAAAAGTACGGTACTGATGTATGACATAGAAAGTTGACAAAAGTATATGTAGGACATCTCGGCCACCTCTGTATAACTCTTAAATCAGAGATGCAGCACTATCCAATTAGTGTATGGTGGGCTATTCACTTCAATGATAACTCACACACTGAAGCTTACGTCCACCAAATAAAAATAGTTAATTACACAAATATAAATATTTGTAACAAAAAACTTCATTTATCTTAAGAAAATTATGTTAATTCTTCTTTCTAATTGAGATCAATATCACAAACAGATTGCTTGCATTGTCAGTCCATCAATAAACTTTGCAGTCAAGGATTCCGGTTACCATGTTATGTTTTTTCAGTATTACAAAAATCTGAAAACGCAACAAAACTAAAAACAGAATCAACTGCTGGTATTTCAAAATTCAATACGCGATGTTTATTTTTTAAATTAACTTTCTTTTCCCAAACCATTAAATCTATTGGACCATTTAATTGTTTTAATAATTTAACAATTATTGTACCTAATAGTGGTACGAACTATAAAGCCCGGGCCTTAAAGTACTTACAGCATAGTAAGTCGCCATTAAGGTAGTTGCCTCATATGTTTATGAGAACTCCTAAGTGGTTTACTGGGAGAAACACGAGTCAGTTGGAGAATTTAATGTCATGTCGGCATGCTGGCCATAGTAGCTCAAATGGTTAGAGTGGCTGGACGGAAACCAGAAGATCCATGGTTCAAATCCCGGTTATGGCATTGAATTTTTCAGTCTGGTTCTACCCTTTCAAACTATTATCTGTTAATTCTGCTTACTATAACCAAGAGTTAAACAATGAATACAATGTGTTCTTAAAACAAGAATGATACTTGATAGTATTAACATATTAACAAACAAAATACCTGAAAAATTGCTGGAGCCAGTTTCCCCCCAAGTGTTTCTTCTTTACGTTTTGGTGGAGTTTTACTCAGGATTAAAGATGTTATTTGGAGTAACACCAGCAACAATTGCTCCCTATAACAAAATTTCCAAAAGAACTTAGCAATGATACATTTTAATGTGGTTGTATTCTATGGCAGCAGCAGCAGCAGCAGCAGCAATAATAATAATAATAATAATAATAATAATAATAATAATAATAATAATAATAATAATAATAATAATAATAATAATAATAATAAAAATAATAAATAATAATAAATAATAATAATAAATAATAATAATAAATAATAAATAATAATAATAATAATAATAATAATAATAATAATAATAATAATAATAATAATAATAATAATAATAATAATAATAATAATAATAATAATAATAATAATAATAATAATAACAATAATAATAACAATGATCAGAATGACACTTCAGGATGCCTATTTTAGCTTAGGTCCACTATTAACAATTTTAATACATTATAAATGTTTACTGTACAAATTTTTTTATATAAATTTGCCTAATTCTGCTCATTAGTTTATTTCATTTAGATGGGTTAATCTGCATGTTTCTAATTTCTATGGACCTTTTGCATTACAAATATGAAAACTTCTATTAGTAATTTTACCTACAAATTATAATTCTTTCTCTAAAAAACAATATCATCCATCATAAATGGTTAACACAAATGAACACATTAATGTTAATGCAAGAATATGACTTTTCTTCAAAACTTGGAAAAAGAACTTATTGTAATAAAACTGTATAGAACTGATTCATATCCTTCTTTGTACTTATTGGTACACTTATTACTAGCAGGTGTTTTAGTTTCACTTGAAATTGTAATTTATAAATTTATTGTGATAATACTGTAAAAATATACATCAACACAAGTTTTAAATTTCTGCTACATTGCTGAGAATGACATGTTCTTCTGGTTCGGATTAGAATTACTACGGAGAGGACTCGGCACCGAAACCGGTGATTTACTGTACCTAAGCCCCAAGTGGGGCATCTCTGGAGGAAGGATAAGACAAGAGACAAAAAGTAGCCGACCCAAGGAGTCACGACAGCGCCGAGACACCCACCGACACTTCTACCCTGAAAGAGACCACCATATGAGATGATGTGAAATGATAATGGAGATGAAATGGAGGGACAGGAAATTTGGGGATTGTAATTATCTTACCAGCATTCGCCTGGAAATCTGGGAAAACTCCTGGAAAAACCCATTGGTCAGGTAGGTTGGCCATGGGAACTGAACCCGGGCTTCACAAATGTGGGCCACAGATGAAACCGCCTGAACCATCCCACTCAGTATCTTCTCGTTACAGTTTGCTATTTTTGTTTATATTAATTTAATTCTCAAGTTTTGTTATTACAACAGAAGCATCATGTTTACTTGGTCTCTCAATCATACACTTTGTCAGAACTAATTATTCAACTAAAGTAGCAGAAAAAATTTATTTAAAAATAAAACATACAAAAATCAATCACAATGTCAAGAGTATTTAAAACTATTTTATTTAAGATTTAACTTCAAAGCTCTTTTGTTAAACTGTTAAAATTAAGCTATGAGCTGATGAACTACATCGTTTCTCTATTCAAAAAGCTATGTAATACTTCCTTACCAAGTACGTGATTCCATACGTGTGTGCATAACCATGTAGCGGTAGATATTAAGTACTCTCTTACAAGTATCAACTTGTTCTTCTAATAAAAGTGGATATTCTGGACTAACTTCTAGCATGAACACATTGGCCGCATGTGTGATGAAAACTTGTAAAACATTCTGCAAATAAAATGTAACTTAAGTTCTGTTACAATATTATGTATGTAAATTAGTAAACCTTCTGATTAGTACTTTTATTTTTGTTGGATATGTTGTAGCTTTCAGACATTTAGCTTTTAAGTCTGTCTAAGGCATATCCAATACAATTTAATAAAACTACGTAAAAATGATAAATCCCACAGCTGTCAAACATACACAATCCTCAGTATACTGGGCATATTAATAGAGGTGTTTTTTAAAGTAGTTCTGAATGTTTTCCACCACAGGGCTTTAAAAATTGAAGAAAAACCTTATATTTTGTATTAATTGTTACTCTATATGTAGACCCAGTAATGTACCAGATTTCTGCACAATTACATGATTATACAAAATGTAACTATTTTTAGTTCAACTATTAATTTTAATACTTATACAAATACATCTGAAACAGATAAAACACAGCATTACAAACCTGTAATCCAGCTCTAACGAGCAAGTTTTCTCTGTGAATGGCACCAAGATAGGAATCGTTTCTCAGCCTGGTAACTCTATATGTTTCTGATGATTCATTACCCTTAAAATGAGGAAAAAATAATAAATTGTAAATGACATTCAGTTTTTTAGATTAACTTTCATTATCACTATTTAATACCAGAACTGTTTTAAGAATAAGTTTTATAAACATTGCATTCACCTCTATCGATGTATATTCATTTGAAGGTGGACCACTTCTGCTATGATCGTCTTTGTGGCTTTCTAAGGGCTCTAACATAAATGGTGGAAGTTCTGGAACCTAAAATAAATAAAATATGTAATCATATTAATTCATCTCATTTGGAACATGAAGTCTTTAAACTACCATTATTCAACAAAATTTACATTTAAAGCTACCTAATGAACAATACAAAACTCCATACTCCACTTGAATAATTTGTCATATCTCCTATACAGAATACCTTATCTCTGAAAACATCTAGTATATGTGAATTGATCATTAAAATTATGGTGAGATGCAAATGCAATTCAACTGCTTCCTTTTTTAGAGCGTGTTAGAACATTTTCCTCAGCTCTACTAGGTTATATGCCCAAATAACCTAACAAAATAGAGAAAGGTAAAGCAGATAAGTTGTTGCTGTAACTTGATATACAACTATAACATGCTTCATTGTTAATGTTCCAAACACTTGCTTTTAGGATATGGACATTAACATTAATTACAGCTTAAAAAAACTAATATTGTTGTTTTATCAAATTAAGTAAATGTTAATTTGGAAATTAATTGTTCTTTCACACTAGCCGTGTGTAGGATGCACTATGAAAGGGTAGAGCCAAATTGAAAAATTCAATGCCATAGCCGGGATTTGAACCATGTGTCTTCTGGTTTCCGTCCAGCTGCTCTAAACCACTGAGCTACTATGGCCAACGGCCATCATGACATTAAATTCTCCAACTGACTCGAGTTTTTCCCGGTAAACCACTAGGAGTTCTCATAAACACATGAGACAACTATCTTAATGGCATCTTAATGGTGTAGGATGCATTATGAGAGGGTAGAGCCAGACTGAAAAATTCAATGCCATAGCCGGGATCCCGGCTAAACCACTGAGCTACTATGGCCAACGGCCAACATGACATTAAATTCTCCAACTGACTCGAGTTTTTCCCGGTAAACCACTAGGAGTTCTCATAAACACATGAGACAACTATCTTAATGGTGTAGGATGCATTATGAGAGGGTAGAGCCAGACTGAAAAATTCAATGCCATAGCCGGGTTCCCGGCTATGGCATTGAATTTACTGTGATGATTTATGTTATTTGCTTGACTATTTACACTTAACTTTCAGCTCCTTCAGGAAAATGGTGGAAATAAATTCATCATATAAAATCTTCTAAATATGTCTATCTTGTTAATTACTACAAAGAATTTTCTTACTTGGAAGTTTATTGAAGGGATTTTTTTTTCTGGTTTTCTTTTTATAGGTAAAATAAAAGGCAGAAATACGTGCAGAAAAAAGGTCAATGTATACTACTTTAAAAATTAGCTGTAAAATAATATTTTGTTTACATTTGTTTGTCATGAGCATAATTTCCTTATATTTAAATCCCAAATTACATCGTAGAAAACAACAATACAAACAACACTGTAATAAAAGCTACACAAACAACGTTTACATTCTAGGTCCATTTCAACGGTTTAATTTTGACTTTATTAAAAAGGGCATAGTTTTGTTTAGTAAGTTACTTGGCAGAACACACGTATCCCATCCTATGCTGCAAATATCTCTGCATTTTATAATGCAGAGGTAATAATTACAGCAAACAGTTCTAACATAAATCACCTTGAATTATGCCAAAATCAAGCCCTGCGACTAATAACCGGTGCAGCAAAATCAACTCCAATTACGCAATGCAAGCCTTAACTTGGAACTATCCAATACATCTAACTTTAGAGGAGCAGGCACTAATACAATATGAAAAAATGTTGCAGTTAAAAACAACAAAATGGGAGAAAAGATTACTACAACCAATCAAGATGAAAACACAAACAAGTTTCCTACACAAAGTTATGGAATTAAAAACAGATCTGAATCTTCCTAATTCTAAAGAAAACATTTTAATCAAAGAAAACCCACTGACTTTTGAACCAATTAATATTCAATTAGATTTAGAACAAATAGTTACAAAATCTGAAACTTCCAAAAGCACTAGCATTAGAAATTGTGAACAATAGATACCCACCTGAAGAGTGGTTACATATCTACACTGATGGATATAACTTGGACAACAACTCGGGAGTAGGAATTAAGTGTGCACTGTTCTCATTCTATCAACCAGCAGGATACCACACAACAAATTTTGATGCAGAAGTAACGGCTATTCATATTTCACACCAACACCTTCTATACAGAATAGATAAATTAAAAAATGCTGTCATACTTTCTGATTCTAAAGCAGCACTATGTGCAATAAGTTTCTTATACAATGAGGTCAATCCAAATTAAAGAATGTCACAAAATGATCCAACAACTTCAAAAACTACAGAAAAGAATTATATTACAGTGGATACCTGCACATTGTGGAATTGCTGGAAATGAATCAGCCTATTTCCTTGCCAAAAGTAAAAACTTATCCTTTACATCCATAAAAAGATTAATCAAAAGCAAATATAAAAACAAACAAAACCAATCAATATCTAACAAAGCCAAAGATAAAAACTGGAACATTTTAATTAAAAATCCAGAAATTATTCCAGAAATCCCACGTAAAGCTGCAGTAGCAAATTTTAGATTACTTATGGACATCATTATTTGGCCAAACACTTACACAGAATAGGAATTTATACAAGCCCAAAATGTCCTCTGTGCAACAAAGAGGAAATGACTGAAGAACATCTTCTAACCTGTGAAGCCCTACCTGCCAGACCCACTACACAGAAATATTGGAGAGCAAGAGAGCTAATGGCTTCATTGCCAAAGCCTAGCATTTGAAAACAACAACATATCTCTGCATTTAAATAACATCACACAGTAAAATTTGAACATAATTTAAGACTAATGATAAAGAGTGAGAGAAAATTAATTAGAAAATTAATTAGCTAAAATTTCAATACTGAAAAATAACTATCTTGGGATACCCTTTTTGTTTGGGAGGGTAGTATGGTTTAAAGTGACAGGCTGGTGGCTCGTTTAGGTACTGGTTTACTGATCACAAGGATGTGGACTGAAATGCAGTCCACACTGGTGGTTTTTAAGTGTATTTAAAAGTAACAGTCCCATATCACATTTGCTACCATGTAAAAGAATTCCTGTAGGATCAATTCTAGCACACCAGCAGCGCCAATATGACCCTAGCAATTGACAGTGCCGTTAAGAAATAAAATCATTTAATAGTTCAAAGTAAATTATCAATTTGACTTCTATAACTTTTATTTCCATCATGTCAGTATAGCAATTCCTACATAAAATTTAATTACTGCAATGTTGTAATTTTTCTCTAGTCTTTAAAGAGCCATAATAAGAGGCTCAAGTACAGCTGCTTTTCTGTATCTTTATAGCATTATTGACCTTATTTTCACTTTTATTAATATTCAATGTAATAAACTAAGAATTTTAGCTATAAACAATATTCCAATAATTTCATCCTCCAGTTCACCAAATTTAGGATTGCAAATAACATTTCTGCAGTATTTGTATTATGTATGTTTAGAGGAAATCAGTAACAGTGACATCCAAATTAACTGATGAAACTATTTGTATTCACTTAAATATCATCAGTAATAATACAAAAATAAAATTTACAATTTAGAGGAAGTTAATACAGTCAGAAAATTACATAAAAAAATCACAGCTACAACCTGATTAAACAAACATGCAATAATAAACAATCTTATGCAGAGATTAGTCAACATACTCGTGGATAAAGTAGAATATTATAACGAACAAAAAGCCATACTTCACAAAGCAGAAGAAAATGGATATAAGTTCCATTATTTTAAAAAATTAAAAAAAGCTAAGCTAAAGTAAACCATTAAGGAAGCAACCACATTTACTAAATTAAAAGAAAGCAATAGCATATTCAGTGGATTCACATATTACCCACAAACAATTCATAAATTAAAAAATATCTTTAAATTACAAAACATCATCTTAGCAGCTACGAATATACTCAGTATTACCATTGTTAAATTCAGAAACAAAAGATGAAATCTCACCAACCAATAGATCTGGAATATTCCAAATAAGTTGTAAGGATTATGAAAAATTCTACATAGGACAAACTAAAAGAAATCTAAAAAGTTACAGAAAATCAAAGAATGTTTTAAAAAGATCAGACTGAAATAGGAAGACAAGTCAGTAGCATTCCACTTTTTGAAATGAAAACCATAAATTCAGCCCAAATTCAAAATATTAGAAGCTGTGATAAACCATAAACATGGGAGAACATCTTAATATGGAAATACACAGGGAATAATAAACTATGACAGTCCCAGCAGTCAATAATTTGATAAAGAAATTCATAGTTGCACCTCCATAGAAAAGACTGCAGGTAACAACATGATCATTAGGTTGAAGGTTGAAAATGGAAGCAATAGCTCCCAAAGCTAGTCCTTCAAAAAATTAATATGTAAGTGATGTAGTATGAAATAGTTTTATCAATATTTGTATTGTATTGTATTTGTATTGTATTCCCAAAATTTCAATATTTTTAAATAATTGAGACATTCATATAAACCTTATGACAATTGATATGATTACTTACATTCATTTGAATCCAATCCTTGTAAACAGTAATGGCTTTACGAATGGCAGGTGAATGTGTGAAGTTGAGCAGGAAGGCTTGACGATAGACTTCATGCACAAAATTAACATTTTCACGAGTGCTGTACAGCACCTCACGAACCAAATGTATTGCCGCTGCATTTGGATCTTCACTGAAAATAAAAGTATAGTTCTATATGTTTATAATATATCTCAGTACTGTTTCATTCCTGAATTCTTAGCTAGAAAATATTTTTCTGCTTAGTAACATTTTCATTTTCTATTACTTCCAAACTGGTTTCAGAAAGTTTAACATATATTTCACACCTTATAAAGAAAATTAATGACTACAGCCTTGTTGCTGTCACTTCTAAAGTTTGTAGGCTAGATGTCTACTTTCATTATATTTTAATATCATATACACATTTAAAACAGGAAAGAGATCAATAATAAAGAACATATACCTTACAAACCCAGATGTCTGTCACAATAAAATTTCATGAATGTATTAGAAATGCCATCTTCAATGCTGAAACATAACTCCACTATTCCTTTAACACTTTAAAGATGTGTCAAAGTTCCTCACAAATATTTGTTAGTGAAAAACAAGATGGAATGACCACCACACTATCTTTATTACTATAATGATTACCTTTGAACATGTTTTAGTCATCTTTATCAGTTCTAATGCACTGAAAAGTCCCAGACATGGATTCAAATGCTACCTTTGATGAGAAACAATTGGAGACAAGTTTATCATTTGGAAAACTATATTTATTCACAGCTTCCTCCCCTCCCTGTATTGTAAGGTTTTTGCATATGATTACTATTGTATTCTAGAATATTCTATTAATAGCACCCAATGTTCTATGCTGTGATTTGTATCCCAGAAACTCAGTGCCATTCCCAATTTTTCAATTTTTTATGTGCTTCTTGCTTTTCAAGGCTCAAGAACATATTACCTTTTCTTTTCTTTGTAGCTTATTTCATATGTAAGGGGCAGATTTCTATGACCTAGAAAATGGAGAGTATGCATGCATTTATGACCTAAAAAGTAACTTACATATGACCTAAAAAGACAAAAATATGACCTCTATAGCTTAATGAATTTATTGGTCATATTATATTAATTGACAAACTTTAATTAATAATTGTAAACATGAACATTTATAATTGTTCATGCAGAAAAAATCTTCTGTACTTAACAAAGCACTTTATGGAATCTAAGTTCTAAATTAGAGAATAATTACTGTAACTTAAGAAAATAATAATTAAGAGAAATAGGGGTTAGTTTTCATCAGCAGCAATATTACATTTAATGACAATGTGCATTTTGCTGATGATACAGAGATGAAGATGGAGCACTGGGAGAATGAGTTGGCAGGGGAAACCGGAGATCACAGTTTAAACCTCTCCCAGCGCCGAGTTGTCCGTCACAAATCTCACTTTGTGGTCACCTAGGATCGAACCCGGGCCACCTTGGTGAGAGCCGAGCGGTCTAACCACTCAGCCATGGCATGGCCCATCAAACTGGATGCTTCTTCTATTGTCAGACAGAATGTTCTTATTTGGAGAGGTTATAGGAACATAAAAAGAGAGAGAGAGACAGGAGGAGGAGGAGGAGGAGGAGGAGGAGGAGGAGGAGGAGGAGGAGGAGGAGGAGGAGGAGGAGGAGGAGGAGGAGGAGGAGGAGGAGGAGGAGGAGGAGGAGGAGGAGGAGGAGGAGGAGGAGGAGGAGGAGAAGAAGAAGAAGAAGAAGAAGAAGAAGAAGAAGAAGAAGAAGAAGAAGAAGAAGAAGAAGAAGAAGAAGAAGAAGAAGAAGAAGAAGAAGACCTAAAGCTCACACTGTTTAACTTTTTAAGGTAATATTTGAAGTTCCCATCATTTTGCAAAGATCCATACAAAATTCCGGGTATCCGCATAAGCTACCTCAAACATCAGCTACTTTCGATGCTACATTCAAAGCTGTTGTTCAACACTTCTGATGCTTCACAGATTCAATATGTTGTACATTAAATTGATTTTTTTTTTATCAATGCTTTCACTTCACAATATTTAAATACAAAATAACACCATCAGTTCTAAAAACTTTCTACCCAAACTCTAGAACAAAATTTCTTAATTTTACACTTTCAGAACACGTACTTTTAGGCATGGTAACATCAAACTAACTGAGGTCTCAATAGAATGTACAAGAAACTTTCAAAAAGCTGGTGAAGATAGGGGTGGCAAAGTGGAGGGAACAAAGCATTAAATCTGTCACCAAACAGAGAAAAGTGAGATTCAAACATTCAACATTTACTACCCGTACAAACATTTGTTACCTGCTGAAGGAACCCTCGAGAAACAAGTGGGTAGTGCTATTGGTGATTTTTATGCAGACTATGTTGGTTTACTTTATTTCTAATCGGCTGCTGACTACACTACATTGATACTGAGGATATTGAAAATTATGCAAGTGCCAGTTAGAACCAATAGTAAAAAGGTGTTTTTTAGATTTGAAAATTTTACCTCTTCCTTACATTTATATCCCAGAATCTATCTTTCATTCAACAAAATCTAAATCTCCTGCAATTGAATTCTCAATCATATTAACTGTAATACTAGAGCATCCAGCAATGCTAATTTAAATTGTCATAGACTTATTAGATGCCTTAATAGTACATCACATCTAGGTAGTATGTTGTATAATCACTTGCCTAAAAAAATTAAGACTTTAAAATTACAGAAGATTTAGGCAATCAGTGCAACTGATATTATTTTAGCATAAGTGAATTTTTAAATACAAAATTGTAATACAAATTTTATTTTACTATATGTATTTTTAAAATGTACTATTGTATTAGACTTTATAACGTTTTCAACTATCGAAATTTTACTGTATTGGAATACCACGGTGAAGCAAAACATAATTAAATTATAGAGGAGTGGTACTTTTACACATAAGTTTCACTTAAGTACAGTATGTATGCAAGTGAAGCTTATACGTAAAAATATGATTCATCTATAATTTAATTATTTTCAACTATATTTTGAAGCATATTTTTGAAAATATTATATATAAACTATATTTTTGACGATGCCATAGTCTGGTTGACTCCTATGGCTAATAAATTATCTGAATCTGAAATATGACCAAAGATCTGAAAAAGTGAGAAATATGACTTTGACTCAATAAATGACATGTCATAAGAATACGCTACTGATTCATGTGTGTCTGGTATTTTGTATGCCAGGACCTTTTTTTTTTTTTTAATTTGTCTTATTCGGTTTTCTGGGTAATGCTTGTTGATGCAATGACCACAGTATATTTACATTGCAATGTTTTAGAAATTTGCCATGCACATAGGATGAAATGTTAATTTTTTTGGGTGTTTTAGCTTCATTTTCTGCAACATTTCGGAGGTATTCTTGTTGGATACCATTCTTTTGTGCGACTGCATTCTGTTTCACATGGGTATACTCATTGTTCTGAAATGAAGGCTATTAAAATGTTTTCAGTGCTCTTGGCCATTACATAGTGGTAATTGAAGATCCCAAATTCTGGTTTGCTGGTTGTCCTGATGTTAAGTTCTGAAATGGGAGTTGGTTACTTTATTTTCCACTGCAAATTTCAATAAACTTTCAAAATTATGCAATTCCAATGCCCATTTAGCTGTTTTTTTTCTTTATGAAAATCTTATCCATACAGTCCCTAATAATTTCAATCAGCAGCAGTTCAAGAGAAAAGTGTGCTTTTATGCTGCAAAATGATATTTGAAGAAAACAAAATAGAACAATTCACAGGTTATATATTGGTATGGAATGACAGCTGTAAATGTGTAAATATTTTCATATAATATATAGCACATAATTGATATCTCAATGTGCAACACTTTTAATGCTGTAAACAATATCCTGGTTTCGAGATTCAACTGTATTGGAACACCACAGTGAAGCGAAAAATTATTAAATTTTAGATGAGTCGCATTTTTTAACACATCTGCTTCACTCGCACAAGAGCCGTAGATGCAAGCGAAGATTTGCGAAACATGTCCTCAAAATAGGTACGAAAGTGAAGCAGATGTGTTAAAAAATGCGACTCATCTAAAATTTAATAATATCCTGGTTATTGATAAATCTCCTGCAGGCTATGGGATCTTTGAGGGTATGTGTGGGGAGGTGAGAGCATAGACAACACCAATTAAGTCAATTGATAAATCTAATGGGAGAGCTAACATATTTGAAGTGAATTCATTTGTTTCTGAATCAGAAACTGTACTATTAAAGTATTATATCGGTTAATTTCTGAAGTATCAATAAATTTACGGTTTAAAATAATATTTCTAGAACAACAAGGAAAAGTGTAAGCTGTGAACTACTGAAATGCTAAACAGAGAATCTCCTAGTGACTAATCGCCAAGTAAGTGATAACCCAAGGATGGTTTTCAGGGACTATGAGTCTTGATAATTGTTCATAGCAAAACATTTCTGTAAAATTAAAAGACTAAGATACAAATTTTAGATTTACCTCAACTTTACCTCATGATCAACACATAGAAGTTCCTTTGTTATACAGTGCATAATCTTAAGCTTCATACTCACATCTGAAATATAAATTTTACTCAACTTGTTAAACTCTTAAGAATTCTTTTCTCTTCTAATTTTAGAAGTGGTATGCATTAAGTATTCATGTAACTTATGAATGTACTGCATTTCAATTACTTGAGTCCTGAGTTAATGGATTTCTTGTTAACTGAGTTAGCTGGAACATCTTGTTGCCTTAGCTACTAACTGCTTTGCCTCAACACATTAACTTGCCTAATAACTTCTTATCCATTGGCAGAAATATAACTCAGGCTTCTTACATTATGCACTTATTTTTAATACACAGGAATTATTTATTGCAATTATCTATCTTCCTACCATTTCTTTTTGAAATTATTAATCCTATAAGTCAATAATTCCAGCACCAGAATACATATCTCATGCTGGAATTTGCATATATAATGCAAGTATAAAGACTCCAAAAACAATGAGAAAAATCAATTATTTTAATATTGATTACACTTCTCTTTAACTGTGGAATTGTTTTTGTCTTGTAATTCAATGTTAATTGGTCTTCACAATATCTCACCAATAGAGCTCGTTTGAGAACTCATTGTATTTATACAGAATTTTACGGAACCCTTACTTGATGTTAAATTGTCAAATAAAACAGTAAAAAACTGGCGTGTCTCAGGAATCAATACCAAATCTGTTATTTTTTTCTATTCTACTTTGGTAACATTCTCAACTGTCAAAATTCCAATAATAATTTACATGCTGATTATAACATTAATATACTCAAGTAACAGTTTGGACAAACGAATAGTCTTGATTCCACATTGAGTGCAATACTTGCTCATTGCGAGGAGGTAGGAGATGATATTCACATTTCTCTCTCTCTCTGTTTTCTCTTAATCAGAGAAGCTTAATGAAAACACGGTTTAAATGAAACACACTTAAAACTAGTTAACTATTTCTACATTTTTCAGAGATAGGTATATACTAAATTTTTAAGCTTCAAATTTTGTCTATTTTTGACTGTACTTTTGTGCTTCACTGTCCCTACGCTTCTTTCAAGTTTATACTTTGATTTACTTACTCATTTACACATTATGTTTATATTATACTACTATACAATTATGTATGTTTTTTGTATACTGTATTATTATCATAGTGCAAAACAATAGATGATGTATGAGGCATCAATATTTTCAGAAAACATTGTTATGCACTTTTTGGATGTAGATGTTCACCAGGTGTTGAACGTTTTTCTCCTGTACGCTTTGAATTCTGAGCCTCTTTCACTATATTATGCACAGTTTGTTAATTTTGCCCCACTGCAGTTGTTCTTTCTATAGTATTAATTGGGATAACCACACCTTTACAAAACTGGAACACATGAATATTCATTTTCCACTTTGAGTGTAAAATGTTGTGCAGTATGTTTGCATTGATTTGATTCAAACTTTGTTACAATTTAGGTTACAATGGACAGTACTGCTGATAATATTTAATTTAAATTTTAATGAATGGTAAACCTGAAATTAAATATACTTAAAACTTCAAGAGAACAGGCATATTCTTGCAGATATTATTTTTCTAAATCTATGTTTCAATTACCGTAAAATGCCAAATAGATAATAATGCTCATTAAAAAGCAGAAGAATGAAAAGTAATTCAAGTTGAAAGAAATTTACATTTTAAAAACTTAAATAATATTGAACTTAAAATTATATGCTTTACCTATTAAATTAGCAAACGTTTTAGGTAACTCAGCTTAGCTTAGTTTGAAATCCAAATTATTTACAATCTTAATTTCAGTATGAAAAATAAGGCTAAAAAATTACAAAATAAACAAAATAAAATAATTTATGTTCAAAACAACATCACACTTTGGCTCCACAGAACACGCTCAGAACACCTTTTAAAATCACATAATACAAAAGAGAAACCCACAGACAAAAGCTGAGGTGTGTAGCGGATAAATTACAAAGGCTGTGACAGCTTCTACATTGGCAAAAACAAAAAGGAACACCAGGCTTAATTGAACATTAGGCTTAGAGCATTTTAGGAATGTCAAGTAAAAGATATAGACAAAATGACAGTAGTGTACGGTTTCTGTTAATGTCGCCGAGACATTGTTGTACTGCTAGCGAAAGCCACAGCCAGTGCGTGGGCAAGTGCTGAATGCTTGCAGAGAGAGAGAGAGAGAGAGAGAGAGAGAGAGAGAGAGAGAGAGAGAGAGAGACGCAGAGAAAGAGATGACTGGATTATAGAACAATGGCTGGAGTTATAAAAGCCAGCAAGGCATGAGAACAGTCAGTTGCTAGTGCAGTTGTTAACTGAGTGTGCAGCTGTGTGAACATTTGAAGTGTACCACAGTGAATTCTTATGTTTGTTGAAATGCGGCAGATGACCTTGAGGACTGCATTTGTATACTAGTCGGCCAAGATATGAATGCACTTGAAGGAGGGCAGCACTGTTTCTGTTTACTACTTGAAGCTTAGGGAACTGCGCGGAGCGAGGGGAAAGACTATACTGGGAATGTACAGTCACACAATTAGAACAGTACACGCCTGCTGATGTCTTCACATTTGTTCTCGGAAGCAGCAAGTCTGGGAATGTTTGTTTCAGGTCCTTCATCTGCTATATCCGTGTCACTGTTCCCTTTATCAGCTGTATCACTGGTACGGCGTTCTTTTGCTTCAATATTCATATTTTCGAAATAACATTCATCACGATTGCAATCTTCAACGTCATCATCGTTGTTTTCTAGAACCACGTTTATAATTATATCTTCAATTGTTTCCTCCATTAACCCATCTCTGCGCTTAAAATCTTGCTCAGTTCTTTTCACATGTCTGCATATTTCTATCCAATCATTTTGTGTAATTTTAGCTATGCAGCTTGACATAGCTTTCAGATTACTCAAAGTAATCGATGATACATCTTTTGTTTAATTAAATTCCAGATGACTCTATAGGGTTAAGGTCACAATGCTATGGAGGAAAGCGTAAGACTGTAAAGCTCTTTTGTTCCATTATTCAATCAATCCAATAAACAAACTTTTTTAAAATTAATTTTCACTATCTCTAGCTCATTTTTTGTCATTTGCAGATCATGTTTAATATTCTTTTGTGTTAGCCAATGAATAACCTGTGCTTTTCGAGATGAAGTGTTAGGGGCTTTATTTTCCTGTACACAACAATGATTTCAGATCGAATATTTTATATTAATTTTTCTTCTACCCACTTTTTATAATTTTGACTGTTCATTTCATCATGGTAATTTGCTGATTTGGATTTTGAATCGGAAATCAATATGGCTCCTTCAATAAATCCCATGGATCCCCCTGCATGTACAACAATTGCTCTTTGACCAGCACTAGTATTAGTCAACACAACTGGTACTTCGTAATATTGCCAGCACTTCTTGACGGCATAGTGAGTATGGACCCAAGACTCGTTCGTATAAACTCCTGGTTCACGTGAGCCTTTTACATTTTCACTAATAGCCCTTAAGTACTCTGCAAGTTTTGCAACAATTTGTGGTTTCTCCATTAGCACAGATTTTGTTTTTGCATTTCTTACATTGAAATCCAATTTTTCTTAATATTTTTCTAAATGTTTCTTTGCACCCTGAATATTTATTCTCTAGTTCAGGAGTTTCCCCAAAGTAGAAATTTCCTTTTTCTGTTCATAGTACTCCAAAAATTTTCTACGCACAACACACTTATCAAACTCATCAAGAGATATGATTGTGCGTGATTTTCGATTTTTCCTCAAATTTCTAACCTTAACCCCAGTTGAAGCATTTTCTGTTTACGATGGCTCTCCCAAACTTTCCCGCCAATTTTGTTGCCCTAAGTGTTGCTTTCTCAAGGAGTAGGAGTAACCTTTTCTCCTTTATTTCTTGTTTACAGAACTGTATATATATGCTTTTCATCAGAATGGGATACTTTTCTTGTTTTTAACTTTGTAGATGCCTCTGTAATTAAACTCTTCACAAGCATACGTCAGAGCGAGCACTGAAACTGCCACTATACTATTAGAATTTTAACTGCACAAGAAAATGTTCAAAGAAACACGTGTTGAACTGCACTACATCTGCGCGTCACATTGGAAGCATCTCGGTATTGTTGATGTTTGCGTTATCCGCACTGTACCTGAAGTACTCTGCCCACTTGAGATGTAACTGCTTAGTAACGCTTCTCGCCGAGTGCATTCATATCATGGCCGACTAGTATATTATGTCATTTCACTGCTGTAAGGGGTGCACAAAGCACATTTTTACTGAAACAAAGAGCATTTTAAATTTCTGCAACCTAGACTTTTAATTTTACGAACCCACAAAGTCACAATATAGAACAAGAAATCTGTTCAAGTGTTCAGAGTCCAACTGCATTAACCACATGGGGAAAAAAATATTTATAAAAGAATATGAAGGAAAACCCTTCAATTTCAACACCACCTTTGAAGAGAATCTGAAATCCAAGTTCATTAAAATACCTCCAAGGAGCACCAAATCAAAATTCAACAGTCAAGGTTAAGATGATGAAGGTCCTAACCAAACACGCTCTAGGAGTATATGGAGCATGGAATATTAGTTTGACTCAAAATTATATTAATTTTGTGCTTCAGGAAACATGAGTCAATTGGAGAATTTAATGTCATGATGGCACATTGGTCATGGTAACTCAATGGTTCAATGGTTAAGAGCCGACAGATACAGACCGGGTGATCCGTGGTTCAAATCCTGGTCATTGTATTGAATTTTTCAATTTGACTAAGTATAAATGTACTTAAGATTTGACTATAAATTAGAGGCTGTCTGACTCTCAAAATTAACATTTATCCCCTTTTAAGTTCAATCCCTGATTCCTTCAATTTGACAGTACCAAAAACGTGTCAATTTATAATAGAATATTTGTAACTATTGTAATTTTGAGTCGAACTAGTACTCAATGCTCCATTTATTGCCAGTATTTACCTAAAACATGTTTTGTTAGGACCTTCCTAACATCATCAGCTGTTGTTGACTAATGGATGTTGGTTTGGTGAACTACTTGGAGGTGATAGGGGCGTCTCTGTTGGTATCTTGATGAACTTAAAGTTTGCGTTCTCTTTAAAGGTAGTATTGAAATTGAACAATTTTCTTTCATATTTCTTATGAAAATTTTTCCCATGTAATTAATGCAGCTGGACCTTGATACTTTTTAATATGTGAATTTCTTCTATATAGGGATTTTCCTTCCAAAAATGGTATGCTACCGCCGAGTTATCTATTTCTTTGTTCCTGATGTTCCTAAAATGCTCTTTAAGCCTAATGTTCAAATTCCTTTTAGTTTTGCCAATGTAAAAGTTGTCATAGCCTTTGTAGTTTATCTGGTACACACCTGATTTTTTGTCTGTGGGTATCTCCTTTGTATTATGTGATTTCGAAAGGTGTTGTATACTAAATTTGTTCTGTCGGGCCAAAGCAATGTTGTGCTTGAAGACTTTTTGGAAAAGATGTGTAGGTCTGGGATGATATGTAAATTTTCTGTATGAAGTTTTATTGCTGATTGTGGAAAGAGTAGTTACTTGTTTACATCTTTGTTGTCTTTTGAATTTATCAATTTTCTTTTTGGCCAATTCAGCATTGAATCATTTGTATTCTGCAAAGTGAATTATATTATTGTACTGTTTGATATATTCCATCTTTACTAAAATTAGGCAAGTGAGTCAACCTTGTATATACTTTTCTCCACTTACAAGTTTTTTATGAAGACTAGTTTCTGGGGACTTCTCCCCTATCGTCAGTTCCTTGGTTGACTGATGATGCATCCGGTGTCTGCATCTGGCTTGGTGTCGTGCTGCCATCTAATGTCCTGGTAAGTTTGATGACGTCATCTACCACGGGAATTTCAAAATTCATCAAGAGGTCCTGTTTTTTCGTAATAAATATGTTTTCCCAAATCTGTAGTTCCAGAGGTTTCTTTGCCTGTTTGATCAGTTCTATTTCTTGTTTTATGTTGTGAATCTCAGACCAAAAGTGATGTACTACGGCCGACTTGTCCATTTGTTTGAATTTAATATTTCTGAAGTGTTCTTTCATTCTTGTTCCTAGATTCCTTTTGGTCTTACCAATGTGTATCTTGTCACAATCCTGGCAACTCATTTGGTAAATGCCTGATAATTGAGTTTTCGGTGTGCTATTTTTTAGAGGGTGGTTTAGTAAGTTGCGGATATTGTGTTTGTTTTCAGGGGCTAACTTTATGTTGAAGCTCTTAAATATCTTTTCAAATTTTTTGAAGTATTTTGGATGAAATACCCGAACACCAGATATGGAAAATTTACATTTCATCCAAAATACTTCAAAAAATTTGAAAAGATATTTAAGAGCTTCAACATAAAGTTAGCCCCTCAAAACAAACACAACATCCGCAACTTACTAAACCACCCTCTAAAAAATAGCACACCGAAAACTCAATTATCAGGCATTTACCAAATGAGTTGCCAGGATTGTGACAAGATATACATTGGTAAGACCAAAAGGAATCTAGGAACAAGAGTGGAAGAACACTTCAGAAATATTAAATTCAAACAAATGGACAAGTCGGCCGTAGCACATCACTTTTGGTCTGAGAATCACAACATAAAACAAGAAATAGAACTGTTCAAACAGGAAAAGAAACCTCTGAAACTACAGATTTGGGAAAACATATTACGAAAAAACAGGACCTCTTGATGAATTTTGAAATTCCCGTGGTAGATGACGTCATCAAACTTACCAGGACATTAGATGGCAGCACGACACCAAGCCAGATGCAGACACCGGATGCATCATCAGTCAACCACAGAACTGACGATAGGGGAGAAGTCCCCAGAAACTAGTCTTCATGAAAAACTTGTAAGTGGAGAAAAGTATATACAAGGTTGACTCACTTGCCTAATTTTAGTAACAATGGCACTCCACTTTCTGAAATACTTCTTTTTATTCTATATATTCCATCTTGTTTAAAGGTACATTAACCAACCTTTAAGTTAAACTGTTGATAACAGCATGCTTGTGTTATCTTGAGTTATATCCTTCTGATTTTATGAATTTTCTCTGTGTGTTTCCTTTCTATGTATGCCAAATTCAAGTTTATCATGTTCTCTGGTACATTTCAAATCTAAGAAAGGGATTTCATTGTTTGTCTCTTTTTCTATGGACAATTTTATTGCAGGATTTTGTAAATTAAGTAGTTTTAATGCATCATCCACTTGTTTCTCATTTACTATTGCCCAAATGTCATCCACAATCTATACCAAAGTTTGAAAATTAGTGGGAATGCCTTTGTGATATTGGTTTCCAAAAGGCTCATGAGGAGGTCTGCCAGAAATGGGGACAATGGGTTGCCCATAGATAGTCCTGTTTTTGTTTGAAATTTTTTTTTTTATTGAATGTAAAAAAGGACTATTCAATGAACTACCTTAGAAGAGAACCCAAACTTCATCAAAATACCGACAGAGACGCCCCTGTCACCTCCAAGGAGTTCACCAAACCAACATCCAATAATCGACAACTGATGTAAGGAAGGTCCTAACAAAACGTGCTCTAGGTAAATACTAGCAATAAATGGAGCATGGAGTACTAATGTGTTATTAATCGACTCCCAATTAATTTAATTTATACAACAACACTGTTTTCAACACTTCCATGAAAGGATTTATGGAGTACTAGTTTGACTCAAAATTATATTAATTTTGTGCTTCATTGTATCACAGTCCTTACACATTGGAATTTGTAATTATGTTTATGCATTTCTGATATCCTCTAAAGGTATATAAAATGCTACAATGAATAATTCCAAGATTATACATAGTGTTATCATGAACTAAAGGTAGAGATGAAAGCATTGCATTTTGCTAAAAGTTAAGTCAGTTTTATAGGAAATTTTTATGTTATAATCCAGTTTTGATTAATACAAACATTCTCTATATTATGTGTGTACATTTATATATTGCTTTGTATATTTTATCAACACATTCCCTCTATTATGTGTGCACATTTATATATTGCTTTCTGGTAAAAGAGCAGACCACTAAGACCTGACTCGCAAAGCATCATACCCAAACAGAATGCAAAGACATTAACATTGTTAATTTTTATATTGTAGGTATTGAGAATGGTTTTATTACATCTGATGTTATTACAAGAATAATTAAAAATACAAACTTCTAAATCAGATAGATTGCTTGGAATGCAACAGTACTTAAATAAGAAGAACCAAGAGAAATTTAAAAATTAGGCTGACAGAACATCACAGAAATATTAAATCAGATAAATCAGCTCTGGCACATAACTATTAGAGGCAAATCACGATAAAGGAAGAAATTAAATTATTAAAAACTATCCAATACCCAACACATTTAAATATATGGTCAAAAATATTAATTTTGATAAATTCTAACAATTATTAATTTTGAAATCCCACCAACGGACCCATTGCTACTTTGCTTACGAGAAAGTCCAAGAAGTTCCAGTATCGTTCACTACTATGAAGAAGAGCTGACTACCCAAGTACCGACAGCAAACCGAGCTATTCAAAATTACAAAATCTCATATCAAAGGTAAATTGAACACCCTGCTGACAGGTATATTCAGGAGAAAAAATGGAAGGAGGAACTAGTTGCCAAGCTGAAGACGAGAATAATTTTCTCAAAGTACTATGCCAAGAAGAAAATCATGTTTCAGTGATGGAAGTATTAGCAAACTGACTCGAGCAAGTACAAAATTGATATATAACTTAAGTGTGCACTACAGATGCTACATAATTTCTGAACAAGCCTCCATCCACCAAATTTCATGTATTATTTGAGAAAATGTTTATAATTTTTATTTTCTCAAAACTGGTTATGATTTTGTTCAATATAAAATAGTGAAGATATTTTACATGAGAGATAAAAATGTCTGTTCTTCATTATGAATAATTTTTATGTACATGGTAAACCATAAGAGACAGACAAAATTTTACTGAACAAATAATGCTGCTATGCAGCTGAATGTGTCTGTGAATTCAAAGTAGGTTAAATACCAAACTTGGCATTTAAGTCCATGCTTCAAGGATTGTGACAAAGATTTTCAAGAACAGTTCCCTAAATTTAACATCATATATTTAACTCTCGACCAGCTTGTATCCATATTACAGGTTAATGGCTTGTTTAGTTTTTGAATGACAGCATTTTAAACAAGACAAGTATAGAGGCTTCACAAAAATGAATTTGGAAAAATGAGCAGTGATTAAATACTTCTATTTGAAAGATTAACGCCTAAAGAAATTAAGGAGGAAATGCACAGTACATTGAAAGACTCTGCCCCTTCATACACAATGATTAAAAGGTGGGTTGCAGAGTTTAAAATGGGACATATGAGCATTAGTGATGAGTATTCCATTGTTTAAGGACTATGATACAATGAAGCACAAAATTAATACAATTTTGAGTCAAACTAATACTCAATGCTCCATTTATTACTAGTATTTACCCAGAACGCATTTTGTTAGGATCTTCCTTACATCATCAGCTGTTGTCGACTAATGGATGCCGGTTCAGTGAACTCCTCTGTCGGTATCTTGATGAACTTGAAATTTGGATTTTCTTCAAAGGTAGTATCGAAATCAAACAATTTACTTTCATATTTCTTTATAATTTTTTTTTCCCACATGGTTAATGCAGCTGGACCTTGGACACTTTTTAGTAAGTGAATTTCTCGTTCTATGCCATGATTTTCCTTCCAAAAATGGTACGCTACCGCCAATTTATCTATTTCTTTATTCCTGATGTTCCTAAAGTGCTCTTTAAGCCTAATGTTCACATTTGGCCACATAATACAAAGGAAACACCCACAGGCAAAAAATCAGGAGTGTACCGGATAAATTGCAAGGACTGTGACAAATTCTACATTGGAAAAACAAAAAGGAATGTGAACATTAGGCTTAAAGAGCACTTTAGGAACATCAGGAATAAAGAAATAGATAAATCGGCGGTAGCGTACCATTTTTGGAAGGAAAATCATGACATAGAACGAGAAATTCACTTACTAAAAAGTGTCCAAGATCCAGCTGCATTAACCACGTGGGAAAAAATCTTTATAAAGAAATATGAAAGTAAATTGTTTAATTTCGATACTACCTTTGAAGAAAATCCAAATTTCAAGTTCATCAAGATACTGACAGAGATGCACCTATCACCTCCGAGGAGTTCACTGAACCGGCATCCATTAGTCGACAACAGCTGATGATGTTAGGAAGATCCTAACGAAATGCGTTCTAGGTAAATACTAGCAATAAATGGAGCATTGAGTATTAGTTTGACTCAAATTGTATTAATTAGTGATGAGTCTCACTCTGGATGCCCTGTGGAAGTCACAACTTCAGAGATCATTGAAAAAATTCATAGTTTAGTAATGGAAGACTGTAGATTTAAGTCGTTTGAGATAGCAGAGGCTGTAATGTTTTGGGCTTTCACAAGGTCTCTGCAAGATGGGTGCTGTGTTAATTGACACCTAATCAAAAGTTGCAAAGAAAAACTGTTTCTGAGCTCTACCGTAAAAATCACTGTGAACTTTTGAGACAGCTTATTACCATGAATGAAACTTGGATACATTAGTACACTCCAGAAAGTAAAAACTGGATTGCACCAGGTGAACCAACTCCAAAAAGGGCAAAATCAATTTTATCAGCTAACAAGGTTATGGCAAATGTTTTCTGGGATGCACAGGGAATTATCTTTATTGATTTCTTGGAAAAGGGTAAAAGTATCACAGGTGACTACTATGAAAGCTTACCGCAACGTTTGAGTGATAATGCGGGGGGAGGGGGGGGGGAGAAAAAGACCTCATTTGGCAAAGAAAAAGATCTTTCTTCATGACAATGCTCCGACCTAGCGTTCAGTCATTGCAATGGGAAAAACGTGCGAATTAAAATTTGAATTGCTTAAACATCCACCCTTCGCCAGATCTAGCACCCAGTGACTATCACCTGTTCCGGAACCTCAAAAAATTTCTTGGAGGTGAAGATTTCACAGCATTGAGGTCAGTGATGTAGTAAACAGCTATTTTGAGGACCATGATAAATCACACTACAGATGGTTTAAGTAAATTAGAACACTGTTATGACAAATGTATTAGCCTTTCTGGAGATTATGTTGAGAAATAAAGAAAAATAATTTAGAATTTTTTAATATTATTGTGAGGCCTGGGACTTATCAGTTGATCCTTGTATGAATAAGATATTTTCATGTCAAATGTGTATCTTGAATGTCTGAGGATAGCTTCTGAAGTCCTCTTCATTCTGAATGACTTCTGCAGTATATAAGCCACATTTCCAAGATGTTCCTTGCAACAGGTTTGAGTTTACAAATACTATTTTTTATCAAGTGGACAGCCATTATTTCATTTTTGCTTTCTCTATACATGTAGTAAGGGGAGAAGTATTGTACTAAAAAATTGATAACAAAACTTCACTGGAAATACATGTTTTCAGACTTCATAAATTCAAAAAGTAATTTTTAGAGAAAGATGTGTGTATGTGCATGCATGTATGCAGTTTGTGTGTATGTCTGCCTGTGTGTAACATAATTCAAAAATAAAAGATCTGTTAAGCACCAAACTTGGTATTTTAAAATATAAAAAACTAAAAGAAGTGTAGAGACAGTGAAGAAGGTTAAAAATAAAAGTGAATCGAGAAGATATTGACACATTGCTTCACTCACACTATTTTTCACAGGACATGTTGCTTGCTATCATCAGCTCTTGAAAACATGTCAATATCTTCTTGATTCACTTTTCCTTTGGTAGATATTTTAAGTTTAGCATCTCCAAAGTTCTCATTAAAATATATAATCTGTGACTTTTTTCCTGCCAGAGTGGACCATTCCTGGATACTCCCTGTTCTCTGTTTGCATATTTCCAATATGAATACATTATTTGCCTTAAGGTATGCAAAGAGAATGTAATTTTAAAGACCTCATAAAGTGACCAGTTCCTAAAAATTTGATTATCACTTAAAGTTTATTGTATTCTCATTTTCCCTTTGCACTACAACAAAATTAGCAATAAGATAATTTTTGCAAATATTTATCTTGATTAACATGAAGCAGAAAGAATAGGCATTTATAGCAATAGTCTGCAAAGAGTA